>PVKA01003815.1:6475-105712 GCA_004027165.1 Ctenomys sociabilis
AAAAAAAAAAAAAAAAAAAGAATGCAGCTTCTTTTATTATGGCGTTGTCAACAGAAGCACAAATTCTTCCAGATTCATAGGTGATGGGAGAACTCTCACTCCAGTTCTGCAGAATGGGCAGACCATTATAAAGTAACTTAGATTATCAAGCACCTGCCACATGCCAGGTGGTAAGCAGGGCAGTGGGAAATACGCTTCTTTGTCTAAGATGAGTGGAGACACTTGTAAGAGCAGCTGCAGTTACAGTGGTTTAGCAGCAGCTCAGTCTATTGCTGTGCAATCTGCTATGTTCATTCCTATGCTCAAATATAGTAGGTTCATAGGATGAACCCACAACTGCATCAGAGGGCCTGAGGAGATGGCTCAGGGGAGAAGCATTGCTTGCCTAGCATGCTGGAGGTCATGGGAGGGGGAATAGGAGCAAAGAAAGAATCACAAAATATAACCCAGTGAGAAGTGCAGAGGTACAGTACCTTCAGCCTGAGGAAGCGCTATACTCTCCACGTCCAGGTGCTTTTTGAGAAAGAAGTTGTAGACAGAACGAGTGCTGTAAGGCCCAGACACATTTCCCTGCAATTTCTGACTAACTGACAGCTAGCGAAGCTCAGAGACACACCCCCTGAGGGCGTGGCCATCTGGTATTGGCCAAGGTCTCCACTACCCCTACTAGAAACTGGAGAGAGAGCTCCTGGCCAAGTGACCTTACACTGTGCAACACAACAGCTATAATCACGAAGCCTGGAAGAAAGTGTGTTTACTTAAGTCTCTACCTAGTGGAGCTCTCAACATCCCTCGGAGACAGTAAATCTTGATATCTGACATCTGGACCCCAAATCCAAGGAAGACAGGATGCAGGATTTTTGCACTGAGTTTGGTTGAAGGAAGGGGCAGGAGAGAGGCACCCGAGGTCAAGATTCTCACTGTGCTTTAAGGATCTGTTGCACAGTCAGGATCCTGGTCTGCAGCTCTGGTTCACAAGTGAACTAAGACAGAGGAGCACAAAAGCAATAAATACTGGGAGAAGCTAAATGGATTGTTCTGATGCCTCATGGCAACCACACTGACATATTAATTGGTCCGAGAGAGAGAAATGTCTTCAAACAACCAGTGGTACGCAGATGAGGATGAAAACTAGGACTGACATTTGATATTGTAGGTAAGTAGAGGAGCACCCGGGACAGGGTCCTCGCACCCATACGGGAGCCTACGCGAAAGGCACGACATCACTGAGGACTGGCCAATAGGAGGCAGGGTAGGAAAGCGCAAGTATGTGCCTGCGCCAGACCCAAGGGCCACGCGCGTGGAGGGGAGACTTGGCAGCCTGGGCTGCAGGTGTGTGTCCTCGCGCCGTTGCCTCAGAAATCTTGCTCAGCACCTCTGTCCCCCTCAGCCCTGGAGACCTCAAAATGACAGCAGAAGGCCAGGCCGCGTTCAAGTTTTTTTTGTCCAATAATGTTTAATTTCCATATGTTTCAGATTCACAATAGTACAGGGAACTGACAACCAGATTCCCCTTTGTTAATGTTTTTAATTCCTTCTATCGGAATTACAGACTTTTTTTTTTTTTTTTGGTGGAACCAGGGATTGAACTCAGGCCCTTGCGCTTGCCAGGGAAGCACTTATTCCACTGAGCCATCTCCCTGGCCCCAGAATTATAGACTCTTGAGCCCTTATCTCTGTATGCTTTCGTCTGCATCTGGGATATTCTCATACATAATGATTACAAATTAACATCGATATAACCCTATTATTCCATCAAAAGATTTCATTCTCATTTGGTTAGTTGTCCTGAAAATCTCTTTTTTGAGTCAGTCTTGCATTGTACAAGGATTATTAAGATACAGTGACTTTGAAGTTTATTACTGTAGGGGCTGGGGAGATAGCTCAGCAGCTGATTCCAAGTACCCTGCCCCCAAGTTTATGACTATAAAATCCACATTGCTATTAATCTCCCTGAAGCCCCCCTCTCTTCCCTTTCCTTGTTTCTCACCTCATCATTCTTGTCATTTTCTTTTCTTTTTAAAATGTATTTGGTTGTTACAGGGTCTCACTACACAGCTAGGACTCATAGAGATCCCTCTGTTTTCAGTCTCCCCAGCACTGGGATTACAGGTGTGTGCCACTATGCCTGGATTCTGTGGCTGGCTCAGCTCACTACAGGGATGGGGCTGGTGTGGCATGTCGTGCCCAGGATCAAACCACAGTCCCTGCACTTGCCTAAGCTTGCCTAAGTAGGTGTTTAGTTTGCTGAGCTATCTCACTGGCTCTCTTGTCACTTTCTTTTTATTGCTATTACTTTTTCCTTGCACTTGCCAGATAGGCACTTGTACCACTGAGCTATATCTCCAGCCCTCTTGTCACTTTCTGAAGTAGTTCTCTTTTTTTTTTTTTTTTTTTTTTTTTGAGACACAGTCCAGAGTCAGCTGACTCTGAGGCAAGGCGGCATAGCAGAGGGGCATCACAGAAGAGAAACAGTTCATGGTGAGGCAGGCAGGAAACGACAGACAATAAACAACTATCAGCAGCATCAGCAAGCCCGCCTTCTTTTTGTCCCTGTAATATTCCATATGGGTCACCAACCTACTGGTTGGCATACCTATATGCAGGTGGGGTCCTCCTTTATCCACATCCTTAATCCCAGTATCACAGCCTTAACCTACATTCAAACGGCATAGTCCAGCCACCCTCAAAACTCCATTAATGACTGTATGAGTTTTTTTTTTTCTTCATCTTTTTGAGACAGGGTCTCACTATGCAGTTCAGGCTGGCCTTAAGCTCACTTTGTAGCTCAGGCTGGTCTCAAACTCACAACAATCCTCCTGCCTCAGCCTCCCAAGTGCTGGGATTACAGGCCTGCTGCCACCACACCCGGTTTGTATGAGGTTTTGCGGGGACATCTAGACAAAAACCATAACACCCCCAATCTTGTCTAGGATCTGGTCCAGATCACACTGCACTGGTTATGATAGCTCATTAGTCTTCTCTAATCTGAAATATTGTATTAATTGTCAGTGTCTTTCATAACCCTGATTGTTTGCCAGTGCAGGCCATTTATTGTGCAGAATGTTTCCCAATTTGGTTTTTTTCCAGTGTATGTTTTCTCATTACCCTTGAAGCTATGCATTTTGGGCAGAATACCACAAACGTGATATTGTATGTCTTTGATATATAATTATTAGGAGGCATGTGAAGTCAAATTGGTTGATTCATCGTTGTTCTTAAATATTTACCAACAGGCTGGGTCCTCTGGGAGAGCCGTTGCCAATTTCTGTGGAGTGAATACTCCCTCCATAGCCAAATCCAAGGTCGTGTCTGTCATCATTGGACGCGAGTTAGGAAGTGTTTCTCGCCTGAGCTTCGCTGACTCAGCACTGCCTTGGTCATGTGGATTAGGATGGCATCTTCTAGCTTCTCTGGTGTAAAGTTGCCATCTTTCCCTCTGTAATTAATAAGTATGTTGTTGATAGTAACAGAGTTATTCAAATATTCTGTTATTTGCCACACTTTACCCTATTAATTTCAGTGTTCATTAATAGTTTTTACTTGGGGCCGGGGTGATGGCTCAGTGGAATAAGCGCCTCCCTGGCAAGTGCAAGGGCCTGGGTTCAATCCCTGGTTCCACCAAAAAAAATTTTTTTTTTTTTTTACTTGAATTAGTTCCTTCTGTTTGCCAAATGAGATTTTTTTTAATGAATCATTTAATATATATTACATATTTGGGATTCTTTAAAAAATATCTTTCCTTTTTTCTGTTTTTTTATATATATATCTGCTTAGAGGCTTGGATTCCCATTTTACTCTGTCTGTTACTCTGATTACTTATTTTGATGAGCAATTATTAGACATCTGAAAACTCTTCTCTGTCTGAATGACACATCCTCAGGAGACCTGGAACATCAAGCCCCAGATGAGGCTACATAGACTCTGTCTCAAAATAAAAAATAAAACAAAAGGGCTGGGGATGTGGCTCAGTGCGAGGTACTGGATTTGCTCTCTAGAGCTGGGGCAAAGAAATCATGTAATTGATTTTGTATTGCACTTACTTTTATACATTTTGTTTTCTTTCCCCTCAACTATGTTTTCAAAATTCATCTTATAGATCCAGTCGGTTGATTTTAGCTGCTGTGTGATGTTTTATCAGTGTGTCTATCCATTCCCTATCAGTGGCAAATGCACTGGTTTGAATACTCTGTATTATAAACATCATGTTTCAGGCAATATCTTCAAACGTGTCAGCTTCCGTTATTGTTTCAAAGTTTCTCATGGGGAGGATTTTCAGAGAGTATTTGTTTGTTTGTGATATTGGGGTGGCACCAGGGGTGCTCTACCACTTAGATACACTACCGTTCTCTTTTTTAAAATACTGAGGACAGGGTCATACTAAATTGTCTAGGCTGACTTTGAACTTGGGATCCCCCTGGTAGCTTCTAAGTAGCTGAGACTATAGGATTGTACCACTAGACCCAGCCCAAATCTTTTAAAAACCACAACTCATGGTACGAAATACATTTTATATCAAGACCCAGTTTATACATAAAGTAAATTTAACACAATAATACTCACCCTTATTATACCTATTGCGTATTCTCTTATATTCTTTTCTATTTCATTTTTATAAAATACTGGACAAGAGCACTAAATTAATTTTGTGAGTTATAAATGGATTAAGAAAATGTTCTACCTCTTAATTTGGCCAGGTGGTGAGGCACACCTGTAATCCTAGCACTCTCCAAAGTAGTTGAGTCATTTTTGTACTGTATGCAAGTCCCAGGAAGCTGAGGCAGGAAGATCGCTGTGAATTCAAGGCTAGCTTAGGGTATATAATGAGTTCAAGATCAGACTGAACTACACAGCAAGACCTTGTCTCAAAAAAAAAGAAAATCTAGAAGTAGACATTTTGAATTAAAAGATAGGTGGTATTTTTCTTTCCATTTTCTCTTTTCCTTTTCTTTTTTTGTTCTGATTTTGTTTTGTAGTGCTGAGGAAGGAACCCAGGGCCTTGAACTTGGTGGGCTAGAGGCCTGTGTTTTTTTTTTTCTGGGCTGGGGCTTGACCTAGAGGTCATTCATGCTAGGCAAATATTTTACCACTTTACCACCAAGCTACATTCCCAGCCCAATAGGTGCATTTTCACCTTTCGTAGATCTTGCCAGTTGTTCTCCAAAGTGCTTGTGTCTGTTTGTACTGTCTGCAAGGCCCAGTTTCTCCACACTTACCACCGCTTACAGTGGTGAGACTTCCAGGTCCCTGGATGTCTAACTATGTAAAATGAATCTCCTTGAGCTCTATTTGTATTTTCTGACTAGTAGAAATGTGGAGTAGTTTTATAAATAGCATTGGTCATTTGAACTGGAAATTATCTGTACGATGTTTGCTTTTTTTCTGCTAGATTGCTTATCTTCACTATTATTACCTGTTTGCAGGAGTCTGTAGCAGGTGATAGACACCAACCAGTATTTTTTATTTATACATGTAACATTTATACCTGTCCTACCTGTCTGTCAGTCTATAACTTGCATTTTAACATGGTTTAAGATGTCTTTTATGGGGCTGAGGAGATGGCTCAGTAGAATAAGTGCTTGCCTGGCAAGTGCAAGGGCCTGAGTTTAATCCCAGGTTCTGCCAGTAAAACAAAAAGATGTCTTTTAGATAGACATTTTTGTTGCAGTTCATTTTTACTGTAGTGCTGGGGGGCTGGAGCCTGGCTTCGTTCCTCTAGAAGCAAGAAAGCTGCCGCTGTGGCACCCTGTTCAGCACAACCCGCATCTTACCTCACTGAATCAGCATTAGTAGGCTGTCAAGGTTTGTTTGTTGACGTATATTTCATTTTCTGGCGGTGTTTGAGGTTGAATCCAGGACACAGTGGGGATACATCTTTCATCACTGAGCCACTCCTCAAGCCCAGAAAAACTTCAGGGATTTTGCAGTTTGGTATCACTGTCAGAAAAATGATTGTTTCAGCGTCAAAAATGAAGAGTTAACGGGTTCGCCTCAGATGCGAATGTTAACAGTGGTAGCTGTAGTGCTGGGTGGGGGCTCTTGGCCTTGTGTCGGGATCAACGTCCGAGCTGCTCCCTTTGCCGGCAAGTCTTTTCCTAGATAGACGTTCATGCAATTTGTTCTCCTATTTCAGTCAGGTTTGTGCTTCAGAATCAGTCAGCAAGCTCTTTCCTGAGAAAGCCCTTATTTCTACCTTTAGCTCTTGGGGCTCCTTAGGCTGCCTTTTTTTTTTTTTTTAAATAGAACTCTGCACTCTCAGGTGTACTGACTTATTTATCTCTCTTTTCCTGACAAAAGAAATTCTCTGAGAATCAGAACTTTGTATGCCTCGATCATGCCTACATCCTATTGCCTGGCATATAGTAGATCCTCAGTAAATAGTGTAATTGTTAAATGGGGAAACAAGCACATAAGTAAAGCAGAGTGTTCCGCAGGATGTGTTCCACATGTTTATATACAAGAATCATCTACCAACCCAGACCAGATGGTGGCACTGCTGTATTATGCAGGGAAACCTTCCTGCTGATAAAACCATGTTCTAAAGCTGAGACCAAAGGCTGAGAAAAATCATAAAAATAAAGACAAGTGGTAAGGTATGATGGCTTGTACCTGTAAACTGTGCCCCTCAGGAGGCTGAGGCAGGAAGATCCCAATTTGAGGCCAGCCAGGGCACCTTAGTGAGACCCTGTCTTAAAATAAAAATAAAGAAAGAAAGAGTATGGAAAGGCCCTGGGTTCAATTGCCAGTACTGCCCCCAGAGGCAGAGTTGGTTTTCACTGTGGACAGACAATGATGAATTCAACTTCCCTAATGAGAAAAGAGTTTCCAGGGTGGATCACAAATGGCAAAGAAATAAATGAGTGGTAAGGAGGCAGAGCGAGTGCAGAACACTTACTCAGCAACTTTGATTTTTGATGAAGAAGGGAAGTCAACTCTGAGATAGAGACAGGAACTTTGTTAGGATGTGATATACAAAGTGTGTATATAATCCCAGGCCTGCCATGCCAGCCCTGCCCTGGGGTGTACTGACGCAGTGACTGAGACTGGGCGTGGTGGCACACACCTGTAATCCCAGCACTTGGGAGGCTAAAAACAGGAGGATCACTAAGAGTCCGATCTGTGTAGTAAGACCCTATAGACCCTGTACTAAATTCATAAAAAAATAAAAACAAAGTGTATATATAAAAATAGAATATATGGAGACCAGGGATATATAGCTCAGTGATATAAGCATTTGCCTGGCAAGTGCTAGGTCCCAAGTTTGATTCCCGGTACTGCAAAAAATAAAAGATAAGTAATAATAATATTATTATTATTATTATATTACAATTACTATATCAATAATGTTTTAACTAGATAGGTGAATGGTGTGCAACACCTCCTGTATACCTGGGCTTTGCTAGGACCAAGAGATAACATAATATCCTATGTTGAGAGGCTAGCAGTTTAGTGGGAGCAGGAAGAACAAAATGACCATCACTGTAAAGTCTGTTCTTTGTGTTTGTACCGGTAGCACCCCCACCTGCACAAAGCAGGTTCTCAGCGAATGTGCACAGAATGGGCTAATGACTGAGCAGAGTGAGAGGTGCTGGGGAGCAGACAGGAGGTGACCACAGCAGTGAGGAAGAGCGGGGGTCATTGTAGGTAGCTGTCTTAGAGAAAACAAAAGCATGAGAAAGAATACTTGGAGAACAGGTTGAAGGAAAACATGGGTGGAAGACTGACTCCTAGGATTTGCTGTACGATCCAACCTCTGTTGAGATGAGACGTATTGGAAAAAAAGCACTTGAGAGGCTTTAAGGAAGGAGTATCTCCATGTTATTAACAGTACCTACCATCACAATCCTTGTGACTTACTCTGCTTTTGTATCTGCTATACCAATCACCTATCCAGTTAAAACATTATTGAGTTAGTAATTGTAAACATAACATGGACTAAAAAGAAATAAAATCAAGTAGGTGTGGTGGTGTGTGCTTGTAACGCTTGAGCAGGGGAGACCTAGGGAAGAGGATCACTGTGAGTCCTACGCCAGTGTGGCCTACAGAGTACAAAGCCAGCCTGAACTGCATAGCAGGACACTGTCTCAAAAAAGAAAAAGTAAAATCAATTAATGAGGGAAATAAGTTGTCCTTGCCAGCCCAAAATTCTCTATAGGTAGCATCACATTCTTTATCAGGTGGACAGTGTGATCTGCCCCTTGCACCTACAGTTATTTGTACCTTCTGAAATATTATCTCACCTTTTAACTTTAGTTTTTTTCTATTTAATAAAGATTTTTTATTGTCTCATTAAAATATCACAGATCGGCTTTACAATCCAGAAGCTTGTTTCTGTGGCTTGGATTAACTCTGGGATCTTCCTCATCTGGCTGCTGAACTGTTCCCTTTTCAGAAACATAGATACCATCCAAAATTTTTCTGATATCCTTGTTTTTGACTGTTGCGGCTTACTGAATCAAAGCAGCTGAATTTGAAACAAGCTCAGTGTCATTTCCTTCAAGATTAGCCCATCTTTCTGGGCTTTGAGATACTGAGCAAGCAACAACTGCCCTCATACAAACTTGGTGAATGAATTTTTCACCCAAAAATTCCAATAGACCCATTCTCCCAAATAATGACATTGATGGGGAAGTGAGCACAGACCTCATCTTGTAACGGGAACCCAGCATGACCCCCTCATCATGTTCTGTACAAGGCTACAGGTCGTGAGGACAGTTGGCGATTCCTGTTTCCCCACCATTTGTCAACCCCGAGCCTCCTCTTTTTCTTCCCAAGGCGACTGAGTTCCCCACTGATGTGGCTGAAGTCCCTCCAGAGGGCTCCTCTGGGGCCCCTCGCAATAACTGTGCATCCTTTCAGAGTGATGCCAACGTTTTCTGGAATTTCAACAGTCTGATTGCTAAGAATGGTCTTCATTCTTGTGGGAGATGTGGCAAAGAGAGGTTTATTTTAGTTTTCCCTTTGAATAATCTGTCTCCCTGGCTCCTACCTTGTATGGTGTGGCTAATTCTAATTCTGAGAAAGATTAGTCTTTAATGCCCAAATTGTTGAAACATTTTATTTGTTGCTAATAATTTGATTTATCCTATTATGACATGATATATGATGTGATATGATATGATATGATATTCCAGTCTGGGGCAATAAACAGTCTACATTGCAAAAGAAAACAGCATCATTTGGAATTCCTTTCCCAACAAATGCATCTTCTCACCATGGACCAAATATTGCTGGTAGTACAGATAGAGACAAGAAGCTAGACTTTTGAAAAATTGGAATTTCATAGATTTTTAAAGCAAATTTTGTCAGTTTATAATCAGGAAAGTAATCTGGTAAGTATCATCTGCAGCAATGACTATCTACTTTCCATTGGTAGAATATAGGTATAATTTAACAATTTTCCAACATTGGCAACTATGGTACTAGACATTTAAAAACATTTAATTAGGAACATAAACTCTAAAGGCACACACTGTCTTACCTTACAAGCCACCTCTATTATTATCTATAATTGAGAAGTTTTAGAGTATCTGTAAACTAGCCCTAGCTTCTGCCCTAAGATGTGTTAACCATTGGCCCCATAGCTAGTTTAGATTTCATATGTGTTGACTTACTGAATTAAAGTGTATTATTATATGTCTGGTGTGATTTTAATTGGGTTGATGTTATTTGGAGTTCTATATGCTTCGATTACTGAATGTCAGATTGTTGCCCCATATTTGGGAAGTTTCCTGCTATTACTTCTGCCTGTATTCTTTTTATATCATTTGTATTGACTCCTTCCTTCTCATTAATGCCTATTAATCTTATATTATCTTTGCATCATCTTGCAGATGTTGAATTATTTTTTTCCTGCATCCTAGTTGTTTCTAAGAGACTTTTTCTTACCTTTTCACTAGCTGCAATGGTGTCTTCAAGGCCTGAAAGTCTGTTTTCAATTTCATTCATCAGTTTTGCCAGCTTGTGATTGAGGTTTCATTTCCTGTACATCACTTTGAATCTGTGTCACACATTCTATTTCTTTCCTATATTGCTCATTCAAGGATTCCATCATTTTTATATTCTCTATTTTTTATCAGTATCTTGTTTAGAAGCACTTAGTACTACTTTCATTATAGTTATCATTTCTTTTTTACTTCAAAAATTATTTCTGATCTGATTTCCTCTATACTTTTCTGCAGTTGTTTCTTTACTTCAGAAGCTATTATTTCGGAGATTTCAGGTGTGTGATTTCCAATTTCTTCTGTTCTGTGTTGGTCAGGGTTTTACTTGAAGGAACAGATATAAGGAGCAGATTTTAATACAAGATATACAATGTATAACGAATTACAAGTTCGGCTTACAATAGTCAGCCGCAGAGTCAGATGAGGGAGTGTGTAGAGGGCGTCTGCACACCAGAGACTGAAGGATTCAGTCCCAAGGTCTGCAGCTCACTGCTGTGCTCCGTGCAAGTCTCTATCTGTCAGCTAATGGGTCTGCATGGAAGACTGAAGAGTCTGCAATGGATGACTGAAGAGTCAGCGATGGACGCTGAAGAGTCTGGGACAGAAGGCGAAGGATCCAAGCCAGAGGCAAAGAGTCTGCGCTGCAAGCCAGGCAATGAAGTCTAAGCCAAACTCAAGCTCCTCCAACAAAGTGGAACATTGTGGAACATCGACTCCCTGCTCAGCTGAGTCACTCTGAGGCAGAACCAATTGTGCCCCGGGGTGGGACCCCCACTGGCCAGAACCTCCCTGTGGAGTCATCCAGCCAAGTTGACACAATGTATCAACCACTACATGTACCATCTTCTCTTGCATTTGTTCTGATGGGCTTGGGGCCTGCCAATGCATTTTGCTCCTTCTCTTTGTCATTTTGTATAGCACTGTCTTCTAACCTTTAGCGTAGAGCTTTGGTAAGAATTATCGCCTTAGCACCAGGTACAGATCTACCACATTCAAACTCATCCCGGTGGGTGTGGCTTGAGTCTGGCTGCTGTGCTCCACTTCTTCCTGCGGCAGCCCTTGGAAGTGAACCCGCTGTGCCACTCTGGTAAGGTGTTCTGTTCCTGGATCAGCTGGCTGGGTCTTGCCTCTAGCCTCTCTGCAGGGAGCTCTGCCGCAGGGTTCCACACCAGGCCTGTCTGATGGAGGAGGTTACACACAAGCCTGGCCTGGGTCAGCGGGCCCCAGGTGGGCCCCAGGCCAGCCCACTCACACACCAGGACTGGACGCTGACTGGAGTGAGGATTTGGAGGGCCCTGGGTGGTTCCACATACACATAGGGCCTGCATGCTGGCTGGAATGAGGGTCCAGTGGGCCCCAGGTGGGCCCCAGGCCAGCCCACTCACACACCAGGACTGGACGCTGACTGGAGTGAGGATTTGGAGGGCCCTGGGTGGTTCCACATGCACATTGGGCCTGCATGCTGGCTGAAGTCTGTCAGACAGTTTTGATTGAACGTTGTATATGAAGGCATTTAGAACTATACAGAATATGTTCTGAAAAAATAGGAATCCCGCCAGACATGGTGGTGCACACCTATGATCCCCACACTTGGGCGGCTGAGGCAACAGGATCACCCCAAGTTCAAACCCATCCTGGTTACATAGTGAGACTGTCTCACAAAAAAAATAAATACAAGTTTTTAAAAGGAAATGAAAATCTGAGGAACTAGAGGTTTTATGGTTTTTGTTTGTTTTTTGGTCCTGGAGATTAAAGGCCTAACTTATCCCTAGGCAAACCCTCTAAAACTGAATTACATCTGCAGCTCTAGAGAGAAGTTTTGGGATTCCTATATTTTGAACTCAGGCCCTTGTGCTTGCCAGGGAAGCGCTTATTCCACTCAGCCATCTCCCCAGCTCAAAGCTTCTCTCTCTTTTTTTTTTTTTTGGCGGAACTGGGGATTGAACTCAGGCCCTTGCGCTTGCCAGGGAAGCACTTATTCCACTGGGCCATCTCCCCACACCTGGGATTCCTATATTTTGGGTTTGAGAGTATCAATGTATTTGAAGATTATTATCTCCCTTTTTTTTTTCAAGTCCAAGTAGATGGGCTTCAAAAGGATTTGGTGCACACCTGAGGTTTATAAAAGTGAAGTTGACAGTTTATCTTAATTTTGATTCTTTGTCTCTGTCTTTCTGTCTCTGTCTCTCTCTCTGACTCTCTCTCTGTCTCTGTCTCTCTGTCTCTGTCTCTCTCTCTCTGACCCTCTCTCTCTGTCTCTCTCTCTCTCTGTCTCTCTGTCTCTCTCTCTCTCTGACTCTCTGTCTCTCTGTCTCTGTCTCTTTCTGTGTCTCTGTCTCTGTTTCTCTGTCTCTGTCTCTGTCTCTGTCTCTCTGTCTCTCTCTCAGACAATCTCACTGCATAGTCCAGGGCTGCCTTGAACTTGAGCTCACTTGGAGCCCCAGCTGGCCTCCAATTTGCAGGTGTCCTCTTGCCCCAGCCTTGGGTGCTGGAATCCCAGATGCATAGCACCATGCCCAGCTGTTCTCTTTACCACTAGGAAAACAATGACCTAGTTTTAATCAATATTTATTTAATGTGTTTTTTACTTGTGTGAGCTTGCTGTGGAAACAATCTGAAATCTTTTGTTCAATATTGTGTCTCCCATTGGCAGGGGACATCATCACGGGACATTGAGCCAGTGTTATTGTTTGGAGTTGTACTTTAACAGAATTTTGTCAGGCAGCGAATACAAAGAAAAAGAAAATGTAAAACAAGCCAGCAAGAGCAAAAGCAAATCCAGCTTTTTTCCCCTAGTACTTGGGATAGATCTAGACTGAGATACTGCCCTAACACATATTTATTTATGTGTTTATTTTTGAGACAGGGTCTACTAAGTTGTGCAGGCTGGGCTCCAGCTAATGACCCTCCTGCCTCAGATTTCTAAGCAGGAGAAAACCCTGTAATTTTGGAAGGTATATTAATAGTGCATTTTTATAAATATAGATCCAATGTGTATCTTTTTATAACTTCTCATTATACAATAATTCTCATCTTTTTCTTACATAGAGTTTCTCCCTTCCTATACACATTTATGGACCAATTACCCATTCTTAATAATTGTCTTAATTGTTTACAAACATTTTGAGGCACTAACCACAGCTAGTTAGCCATCATTTAACTATTTTTAGGGCCTGTGGATGTTAGTTTTTGCCTAAGAGCTCTATAAAGTTAGATGCATGTGTATTTTGTTGATCAGAAGTCAGAGCTGCTTTATATTTAGTGAGAAATGTTAAACAAGTCTTACCAAATTATGTAAAGAATAAAAAGCCTTGAAGTTCATATATATGTGCTCATCTATTTTTCTAACTCCATTTGGTACCATGTAGACAGTAAATAAAAATAAGGACAAGGAAATCGGGTATGGTAGGACGTGACTATAATCCCAGCATTTGGAAGGATAAAGCAGGTTGCTGGGGGTTCAGGCCAGCCTGTGCTGCATAGTGAACTTGAGGCCAGCCTGAACTACATATTGAGAGCTTGGTCTTTAATAACAAAAAAACCTTCTGTGGATAACTCACTACTATTGTGGACTGCTGGACTGTGTTGGATTGTTTCACTGAATTCAAGTACCTATAATAATTGAATGACAATAGAATACCCATCTCTGACAGAACTAAACAAAAAAAAAGGGGATACAAAGGAAGGATCATTCTGTATTTGTATATACAGAACAGTTAATATAAATATGCAGCTGCTTTCATGTAATTCTATGAGAAGAAAGATTTGCACTAACAGTGTTTGGACAGGATATCATACAGCTACATTCTCTTAATTCTATGTTTAAAGACATCTCTAATAGTGTTTGTAAACAAATAACCATATTTGCAATGTATTAACTATTGAATCTGTTCTACTAATTTGATTTGAAACTGTCTCATTGTTATTTGTTT
Source organism: Ctenomys sociabilis (assembly GCA_004027165.1). NCBI lineage: Eukaryota > Metazoa > Chordata > Mammalia > Rodentia > Ctenomyidae > Ctenomys > Ctenomys sociabilis. The sequence goes on from PVKA01003815.1 coordinate 20,352, forward strand.
TTCAATACAATTTTAAAAAATTTGAAATACAAAAAAATAAATAAAAAATGACAAAGACAGTGGAATCTAAATTATATTTATGACAAACTAGAAAAAACTTGGGTTTTAGGGTCACTTGTTCATATGGGTAAATTTATCCAGGCTAACCCCAAACTCTCCCCCCCTCCTGCCTTGGCCTCCCAAATAGCATGGGTTACAGCCATATACCACAATGCCTGGTATAATTACAGTTTAAGCATTGTCTTAACAGTGTTCGCGTTGTTAAGTAAGGACTCACTTGACACGTATAGGGATCAAGATTATGTACCACGCTTTTACAAAAAGAAAATTTTAGTTAGTGGCCCATCAACAAGGAGGCCAGAAAATTTAAAGCTTAAATCTGCCTCTCCAGTTGGCTGGGAGTGGGAGATCCTTGGAAAGGGACAGAAGAAAAGATCTTTACTGGTTGGATGATAAGAAGGAACACGTTTTACTTTCAAGGGTGCTATTCTTGCATGGATGATTTGAGCCTGAACTCTGTTCATAGCCATTCTTGAAAAACCAGTTCTAACCCTAAGACTCATTAGTGAAAGGCCTGGATGTTTTTCCTGAAAGACAAGTTATGGGGTTTACAGAATGGCTTGTTTTCTAAGGCCAGCTAACTTTTTTTTATAAGGTAAATCTCAGAGGTCTTATCTTATAGGCCCCACATCAATCTACCTGTGTTTATGTCACCTTGTGGGAAGCATAAGTCTTCTTCTGCTCACTTGAAGAAATTCTATTGAGATAATTTCTTTAGGAATGTTAAATTATACACTTCCCCTGTTGGTCAGTCAAATTACAGTGTGGGATGGCCACATTTTCACTTCCTACATTCCTAAAGGTAGAAGGTCTATTCCTAGAATCTGCTGTTTAGTCCAGCAGAATATTTGGAAATAAAGGCACTTGAGTCTCTTTAAGAGAGAAATCTCTGAATCCCGTGAATATTGTCAGGGACCAGGACCCAGGTTATTATTTTCTTTTGTTTTTCTTTGAGACAGGTCTTTTTATGTGCACTAATAAACTGAATGGTGTTATAGACTTACTGCTCCTATGTCCCATGCTCATTGGAATGTGATGTTCAACAGTTGGTTCACCTGTTGCTCACTGATGTTACATGTGCTAAGTAAGAGGGCACCAGTTGACCAGTGTAGGAACCAGGCGCAAGAACAAAGTAGAAATTCCCAATGAAATGTAGCAAGTTCAGGACAGATAATTGTATTGTACAAGTTTTGGATTTCAGAAAGACATACCACTAGCCTGTTATATGACAAAGAAAAGCACAGTGGTTCTGCTGATGTCAACACTGCACCATGACAGCAATATTAATGGAAATACCTCAACACAAATGAAGCCAGAGATGTGAACTTTTGACAACAAAATCAAAGGCAGAGTAGATGATGAATTATGTGGGAACTGTGATGTCAATTGAAACACAAACTGCTGATGATTGTGTTTTACACAATCCTAAACATGTCTGGCAGAAATAGTTTCATAGTCTACAGAGAAAACACAGAGTGCAAAATATCAGGGATGCATGCCCAAGGCTAATGTTTGGCGAGGTAAGGACCTCTGTGTTTCAGGGCGGCTCCAGGGTCGGCTGGGGCAGGTGAGTCCTGCCGCGGTGCAGGGCTGCGGGGAGACCTGGACAGGGACTGCTGCGGCACCGGCTTGGATCTATGCTCATACAGGTCGTTGAGGCCAACGCGGCATTATGCAAAAGAAGTACGAGAGGAGAGAGCAGCAGAAACAGAGTGCAAGTGAACAGGCAGTGGATTCCAGCCTAGAGCGTCGCCTCTTTCCTGTGGCCAGGGCTGGCCCAAGGGCTTGACAAAGACCCATGGTCTGGGGGCCGGACCATCCCCCTAGCCTTGGACCAGGACAAGGTTTCGTCGCCCCCACACCTCCTATTTTGGGGGCAGAGCCTGGCCCCTCCACTTCCGCACTGCAACAAAAACCCTGGATCCAGCAAACACCCATCAGTGTATGTGTGTACGCCGCGTTAAGAGCTGTTTATGCAGTAGGGCCCCTGTGGATTTCAGGCTTTAGAAAAACCACACAGTATGTGGGGTGAGGGTGTTCTGGCATTTTTCTTTTCCTTCCCTTGTTTTTAGACAAGGTTTCCATATATAGTGTAAAATGGCCTCTAGCTCATAACCCTCACGCCTTATTCACGCTGCTAGTAAAGGTGCGGGCCACTGTGCCCTGCACATGCTTTTTGATACCCCACCTTTGCAGTCCTTACTTTTTTGGTTCTTTGAATTCCCTACCTTATACATCAGGATATTGCAAGAGTGTCGTTAGGGAAGAACTTGAAGAACCCGGGACTGAGTTTCTTCCGTGTACAGTGAGGATACAGTATTCTCATATTGACCGTGCTTTCAAAGGAGTATTGTGAGTTACAGGATGTGACATCTCTGAAGTGGAAAGCAAAAAGCAAACACGTGGAAGGAGAACGGGGCTTCTAGGAACTTGTGCTGCCCATGATTTGAGTGAATGGTGGTGAAACCCAGGCGAGCTTCTTACTTGATTTCTGTGGAGTCTGAAGTCTGGCCAGTGCACATCACTTCTTGGCTCTGTGCAAGTGGCTTGGCCTCTGTGTTTTTTGTTCTGCATGTAAAAAATGGGAATGGGTGACAGCAGGCTTCTAAGGCTGTTGGTGAGTTTTAAATTAGTTAAATGACAGAGTAGAATAGTTGCCTGCATGTAATAGTTCCTTCCCGTAGAAATTGAGAGCTGCAGGATTATTACCTTGTTCCTTATTCCTTAGTCTATTGCCAGCGAGCCTTTAGGCCTGTGTCTCCTCTGCATCATTAACTTGATCTGAAGTATGGTGCAATTACACGTGCCTCGGGGCTTTCTGCTGAGTGTTTTATTCAATAAAGCTGAAAAGTACCCTCATGCTCAGTCACTCACTGTGAGCTGTGTCGTTAAGTGAAACGTGAGAAGCTGTCTTTTTTCATTGGATGACACTTCATTTCCAGTCTTGCTTGGCTTGGGCAGTTTATTTTGGGCACAAAAGTGCCAAAAGGCTGTGATTGCAGCATAGTTGATTTCTCATGTTTCCGGAAGGAGCAGCCTTGGGACTCAGAAGGGGAATTTCTGAGCTGCCTGGCACTTCTTCTTGAAGAAAAGGAAGCTTGCTAGGATTCTAGTGTCACCTGCTGTTAGGAAATCAGGGTGGTCTCTGGCCCCCAGCTTCTGTGCTACATTGGTTCATTTTTGACTCAGAGAAGCAAAGAGTAAAGAAAGGTAACCACAAAGTGCATACTTGGTGCTGTTCTGGTCAGCACTAAGAGGTTGGGTGCCTGCTGCTGAATCACATCCCTTCTCTCCTGTCTCCTCACCTGGCGCCTGGAGACAGTTGTCTTCCCATGGGCGTAAGAATCCCTTTTCTCTTGGTGCCCCCTCCTGATTCCATGGAAGACTGTTTGTCTTCTGGTTCTTCCTTTCCACAGAAGGTGCTGCGGTACGGTTAGGAACTAATCACAAAATAAGAAAGTGAATTTCTGAAAGAGAGCACTGCCTGCTGCCATAGCGTGCCAGGCAGATTTGGCTCCAGTACAGACGGTGTAAGTTTAGTTATTTAGCATTGGACTAACACAGTGTAACAGTTGTTTAGGCTCAAAAATTGGGTATTGGCATGAGGAGAGCAGAGGAAGGTGTTTTTGAAAGCTGTCTACGGTGTGTGCTTGAATGAGGAGGCAAGGAGTGGTGCTGCGTTGAGTGTTTGAGGCAGAAAGGAGGCTGTAGCTTAGTATTGTCATTAGTATCGTCTGTGTGATTAGAAAAACATGTTTTGAAAAAGAAGAACCACTAAATCTTCTGGAGAAGAAAGTAGGTAGACAGCTTAAAGACATAGGGGTAAGAGTTTATGAACAAAAACCAAACTGCACAGGAAATACTTCAAAGAATGAACAACTGGGGTCTCATGTTTTTTTTTTTTTTTTTTTTTTTTTAATTTTCTTCACTTCAAAAGAAATCCCCAACAGAGTAAAAAGAAAACCCATGAATTGGAAACAAAATATAGCTGACTGTCCCTCAGACAAAGGACTTCTACCTATAACGTATAAAGAACTTTTAAAAATCAGGCCTCTAGAATTCAAAGACCCAAGCCAAAACTGGGCATCTGAGAGGGATACACCTTCACAAATGAAGAAACACAAATGCTAAATAAAAACACAAAAAAATGTTCAACATCATTGGTCATTCAAGAGATACAAATTAAAACAACGCTGAGATTCCATCTTACCCCATAAATAATGGCTATTATCAAGAAGTCAGCCGATTGGGGCTGGGGAGATAGCTCAGCAGTCTAAGCACCTGCCTGGCAAGCACAAGGACCCAAGTTTCATTCCTGGTACCGCATGCCATGCTGGCCACTGAAACTGGGCATGATGGTGCATGCCTGGGATCCCAGCACTGGGGAAGCTGAGACAGGAGGATCATTATGCATCTAGGCTGTGTAGCAAGAGATCTTGCTCCAGGCAAATAAATACATATAAAATAACACTAAGAGGGCTGGGATATAGCTCAGTGGCATAATGCCTGGCTTTTAAGCTTGAGATCTTGAGTCAAGTCCCAGTAAAACAAAACAAAACAAAACAAAACAAAACACTGAGATTCCATCTCACTGCAGAAAAATAAAAAGGCTATTATCAGGAAATCAACCAGTGTAACAAATGCTGGCAGGCCTGAGGGAAAAAGGAACTCTTCACTGCTGGTGGGAGTGTAGCCTGGCACAATGGAATTCACTGTGGAAATCAGTGTGGAGAGCCCTCAGATAACTAGGACTGAAGATCCCATTTGTCCCATGGATTTCTCTTCTTGGTATCTTTCTGAAAAAAAGTAAAAGCATCATTCCACAGTGATATATTCACACATTTGTAGCAGCAGTTTGTAGTAGCTACATATTAGAAACAACCCAAATGTTCATTAATGGATGAGTAGATAAAGATGTATTTTTATACAAAGGAGTACTACTCAGCCATAGAAAAGGATAAGTTTGAAACACTCCTAGGTAAATTAATGCACCTTGAGGCAATACTCTTTTTTTTTTTTTTTTGTGCTGAGGACTGAACCTGGGGCTTCCAGCTTACTAGGAAATCATTCTACCACTGAGCTAAATCCCCAACCTCGAAACCATACTCTTCAGTGAAATAAATCAGACACATCTTATTTGGTGTGAATAAAGACCAAAGCATATAATAAGCGCTGTGAAATAAGAAGAAATTGTTCAAAAGCAAAGGTGTAGAGGAGGAGTAGAAAAATGAAAAGGATAAAATAGAAACAAGGCTCTGTAAATGAGGGGAAGAGCTGAGGGAAGAAAGGGGGAATGTGAAAAAAGAGAAATCTTTAGATATGTCTGGGCAGAGATACGGAGCCGCCGTGACGCAGGAAGGCCTGGAGGACGGCACCGACTTCCTCTTGGAGCAAGACATGGATTTAACGCAATCACTGTAGGTCTTCACAGTGGTGCTGCTCTGCAGGTGGACACTCCTGATGCTCTTAGTGAGAGGGATAAAGTAAAATTCACTGTCCTTGCAAAGAGTTTACTGCCCAATTTTAAATAAAATGAGTTTTCCGTCATTCAACAACATGAGGAATTTACCTGGCTTCATGATCCCTTTGTTGAAAATGAAGACTATGCAGGTTATATCATTCCTCCAAGACCACCAAGGCCTGATTTTGATCGTTTAGGGGAAAAGCTACAGAAGCTTGGAGCAGGGGAAGGCTCAAGGACAAAGGAAGAATTCACAAAGATGAAACAGGGGCTGGGAGCTGAGTCTTTGGCAGTATTCAAGAACACAGTAGTGACGCATGAAGTGTTCCTGTGCCGTGTGGCAGCTCATCCTATGTTGAGGAAAGATTTAAATTTTCATGTCTTTTTGGAATATAAGCAAGATTTGAGTGTTCAAGGAAAAAAATAAAAAAAGAGAAACTCAAAGTTTTTTTTTAAAAAACATGGTCAAATAGGTAGATGGAGTCACTGTTTCGGAAGTAAAGGATGTAGATGATTTCTTTGAGCACGAATGAACATTCCTTTTAGAATATCATAACCGAGTTAAGGATGCATCTGCTAAATCTGATAGGATGACAAGATCCCACAGAAGTGCTGCAGATGATTACGATGGAATTGGTTCTGCATTATATGCTTTAGGAACTCAGGATTCTACTAATATATGCAGGTTTTTCCTCAAACTTGCATATATTAGTTTCAGAACTGTTTGACAAAACAAGAAAAATAGAAGCGTGTCTGCTGATGAAGACCGCAAACTTTCTGACCTTGTTTTTAATTTTTTTTTTAATTTTAGGGAAGGATCTACAGGGTTTTCAGGGTCTCAGTACTAGACTGGACTTGCAGTGATCCACCTGTTTGCAGCCTCCCAGCAATTACAGCACAAGCCACCATGCCCAGTCTCAATTGTCATCTCAGTGTGCCCCGGGAGCGGGCCAGAAAGGCAGGCTCAAAGATCAAACCCTTGTCCCTGTGCCTGCTTGCAGGCTCTGAAGTATTTGGCCTGCCCCTGTTTTGATCTTTTAAAATATTATTTAAGAGAATCTAAAGCAGCTACGGATCTCCTCTACCGAAGGTCTTGGTCTTTAGTAGATTATGAAAATGCTAATAAAGCACTGGATAAAGCAAGGGCAAAAACTAAAGATGTTCTACAGGCCAAAACTTCCCAACAACTATCTGAATCTGCAAAACAAGAACTTACAGACTTTAAGACAAAAAGAGTTGCTGCATTCAGAAAAAATGTAGTAGAACTTGCAGAATTAAAACTGAAGCATGCCAAGGGAAACCTCCAGTTGCTGCAGAACTGCCTGGCAGAGTTGAATGCAGACACATAAACCTCCTTCAGGTCCTGTTTAAAGGGCTGCCTTCCTTCAGATCTTATTTTTGTTTCCCTAAAGACATTAAGCATTTCTGCCCACCAGAAGCAAAGCTGAAAAAGTGCATCTCCTCTGAGAAGCAGCGGCGGCACTGTGTACATGCAACACAGTCTGTGCCATGTGCTGTGGCCCTGGACAATGTCCATGTCCTGCCCCTGTCCTACTCCAGAGCCCAGAGCCCAGTCTTTTTTTAAGTAGCCTTGATAACTGGGTTCGTAATTTTTTTTTGTGTGTGTCTTTTTGAAACAGGGTCTCACTATGCAGTTCGGGCTGGCCTTGAGCTCACTTTGTAGCTCAGGCTGGTCTCAAACTCACAACAATCCTCCTGCCTCAACCTCCCAAGTGCTGGGATTACAGGCCTGCGCCACTACGCCCGGCTTCTGTGTTCATTTTATAGATGGTATTCTTTATGGCTGCCAATCTCATTTTCCTTTATGTCATTTCTGAAGTTTAACCTTTCTAAATTACATTGTTCAAACAAAGTAAAGATGTTTTTATTTTTAAAAAGTATTGTACTGTACACTCTTTGTTCATTCATGTAACCTTGCAAAGCATCTTAGTCAAACTTACTTTTAATTATCATAAAAGTTTTGGGCCAGACTTCACATAATCTAAGTATGATTTCTGAAGAAAATGCTTTAATTAGTATGTTTGCCTTAAACTTGCAGACTAAATCGATCATTGGAAAATAACCAGCTATGTGATAGTTTTAAACTGAGATTATGTATCACTCTAAAAATTGGAGTAACCAAATAAATCTACTACAATATTTAAAAAGAAAAAGATACATCTGGGCTGGGGAGATAGCTCGGCACTCTAAGTACCTGCTCGGCAAGTGCAAGGACCCAGGTTTGATCCACAGCACTACATGCCCTGCCATCCCCAGAACCTTGGGTGCGCTGTGTGCTGTGTAGCCAGACCCTGTACCAAATAAATAAAATATTTATTTGTTTATTATGATATAAAAGATATATCATGTACAGGTACAAGTTCCCTATGATGAATGTGATCAATATGTGTATGTAAACTGTACCAATAAACTTAATTTTTAAAATACAAATACCTCAAGGACTTAAGAACTGCTTTTCAAATTTTCACTATAAGATTATGGGCTTTCTTAGTTAAAAACTGAGCATAGAATTGGTTACATCTGCAGAAACAAAGCAATATTTAGATGCAATGACTTGCTTTGCATTTATCATAGCTGATGTGAAGATCCACAGACTCATGATGGAGGTGAGGACGCCAGCTGTGGTTCCCTCCACTACCTTTCTCTGATTTCCAATAACGATCTGCAAAGTCAGCACAGGATGGAGTTTTGGAAGCTCTTCAACCCTTAACAATCTCATCAAGCAAAATTGTGTCTGATTTTTTTTTTCTTTTTTATATTTTAGGGAAGGGTCTATAGGATGTCTAGGGTCACGTTACTAGATCAGACTCATAGTGATCTGCCTGTTTACAACCTCCCAAGAGCTGGGATTATAGGTGTGTGCTACCATGCCCAGTCTCCTTTCTTTTTTTCTTTAATTTATTTATTTGTATTTTAACTTGAAGAGCGAAAAATAGAAGCAAAAACAAATAGAAAAAATGACATAAACAGGGTAACATATAATAATACATATGTTACAGATTTTTAAAACACAGATAGCTAAAAAATATATATATATATATTTTATGCCCAATCTCAATCACTGTCTCAGCATGCCCCCAGGGGCAGGGCTGGCATGGTGGGCCTGGGGAATGAACCCTCGATCCTGCGCCTGCTTGCAGGCACTTTAATCTGCTGAGCTATTTGGCCAGCCCTATTTGATTTCAACATTTGGAATTGGAATGAGTTAGTTGAGGGTAATTTATCATTATTAATATGCTGAAACAATTATTCAAGATTTCTCTTGGACAGCCTAATTGACACAGCATTATAGGAAGTTAATGTAGTAGCCATTGCATGACCTCCTCCACTGCCTTTGGGCTTGGGTTATTTTAATTTTTTGTTAATGTTTTTCTATTATGTGATTTAAAATGTTACTGTTGATTTTTTTCTGCAAGTGAAAATGAATTAGAATTTTTAATAGAATAAGAAAAATACTGGTCTGCAAATAATAAAAAGGTCAACACTTGTACAAATGGCCATGTGTATTTTTCATATAAGTTTTGATTAATGTTCTGAAAATAGTCTGAGGATAAATATTTCTTGTGGAGTTGACAACACATGTGATATAGCTCTATTCAAGTTTTAAAGACACATGCTTTATTATGTTTAATTTCTTTAGTCGTCAATGTAGTATATATTATCTTATGCCTATTGCAAGTCTTTCATATGTGGTTTTAACACTGGTGAAAATGTGTCACTGTGGGCTTCCTATGGTGTGATGTTTATAATTTCCAATCCATGTGGTTATACTTGATACATATTTACATGGAAATTTTCTGTATTTTTAGTACAGATATGATACTGTAGCATTGTATCTTTTATTAATTGCTTGTTGCACTTTAATTTTTTCCAACATATACTTTGATGCTATCTGTAAGTGAAGACCATTTTATTTTTCCAATCTTAATCTTATCCCACTGTTTTTCCCCCCTTGTGTTTTGTCTGTATCCATTGATATAATTTTAGGATTTTTGTCTAAAATTTCTGAAATGCATTAGACTAAATTTGCAATAATGCCATTGATATAGTTAACAATTTCTTCTTTATTGTCATTTATAATCTGCATAAATGTTGAGCAATGACATATTCTATTATCTGTGGAGTTATCTTTGTTTTATATTGCCATTTTTTTATATAGTTTTCTGAAGCTGATATCTTTGTTCTTCTCGAATATGTACATTTACTGTTCTTAATTTCTTTTGACACACTCTTTTCTGGTTTTCTTTTTCTTTTCTTCTTTTTTTTGCAGAGATGGGGATTGAACTCAGGCCCTTGCGCTTGCCATGGAAGCACTTACTCCACTGAGCCATGTCCCCAGCCCCTCTTTTCTGAAATGATTATAAAATGTATATTCACTTTCATACATTATAAAATCCTTAATACTTAATCAAGCTTTTTATTTGAAATATATCATTTAAAATTTCATAATTTAATCTCTAATTCTTAGGAGTATTCTAGATATGTTTTTGTGATTCATGTCTAATTTTATCCCCGTATCGTGTAAGGGCTTGTTTTACATAGTTTCCATTCCTTGAAGACATTATTCACTGTTCTTCACTGTTGCTCTGAAAATGATCTGAGGATAAGCATTTCTTGTGGCGTTGAGAACACATGTGACACAGCTCTATGCAATATCCTCTTAGGATGCGATGTTGGTTTTAATTGTGACTATATAGATTTTTTGTGTCTTCTTCAGCTGCCAGATACTGATGAAATTGTTTTGAAGTCCTCAAACATAGCTGTATATAAATGATTTTTGCCTTCACACACACTCAAAAGGGCTAGGGGTACAGCTTCTGTGAAGGCCTTAGGTTAAATCCCTAATACCAACACCACACACACACACACATACACACACACACACACACACACACACACACACAATTATGACTCCCTTATTTTTGTTATGTATTTCATATTTATATTCTGAAAGCTGTAGTTATTTTATGGTAGTTTGGTTTAATAGAAATCTTTTCATATAGTTGAGAGTTTGGTCTGAGACCAAGAGATACAGGGATGATGGCAGGTAAGGGCAAAATCTGAAGTAAACTAAAATAAGCCTCAAAAAATTAGAATACAAGAAACAAAGGCCTAACTAGAGTGCAAAAGACAAAAGAACTAATAAAATCTGCTTTCTTTCTTTCTTTCTTTCTTTTTTTTTTTTTTGTCTTTTTGAGACAGGGTCTCACTATGCAGTTCAGTCTGGCCTTAAGCTCACTTTGTAGCTCAGGTAAGTCACAAAAACCCTCCTGCCTCAGCCTCCCGAGTGCTGGGATTACAGGCCTGTGCCACCAAGCCCGGCTCATAAAATCTGCTTTCTTGACAACAAAAAGGCTAAGAACAGTGGCAATGGCATACCTTCATTTTCACACTCCTGCCAGTTTTGAGAACAATACTCACCAATGATAGACTGCCCCAGTTAGCCCCAAAGGCTGTGCATAAGCCCAAAGATTTCAGCACCTCTGCAGTGTCCTTCCCCGGAACCCTTCCCAGCTCGTGAGAGCTTTTGTTTGTTCTCTCTAAAAGTGTGCTCGCTTTGGCAGCACACACACTAAAATTTGTTCTTTCTAATCAATCACAAGTTGGTTGGTCACTACTGATTGTAGGCCTCACTCCTTGCTATCTTCAAAGCATAGGTCCAGAAAGAAGAATAAACTGGCTACAAGTTGTATGGAGTAACAAAATGCTGACGCTGAACTTGTTCGTTCTTTCTTACTAATTCTTTCCCCCTTTTCTTCTTTCCAGAATCCTGTTCTAAGAACACGGCCTTCAGTTGTCCACTATGGTGTTGGGTCCTGAACAGTTGATGACAGGTTGTAATTTACATCTTTTTGCTATTGTCTAATTTTTATTTGAAGTTTGGCTTATCATAGTAGTAGAAATTCATCATGTTTTCCCTCTTGGTATCTGTCCCAATAACTTTACTTGGATGTCCCGTTTTATAACTTAGGATGTAGGTGAAAGTGAACTCACAGTCACAGAGGCTTGCTTAACAAGTCTTAGTTCAGAGTTGGACCCCTGTTAGCTTCATGTTTCTGTAGCAGAAATGCTTGCAAACACAGACCTGTTTCCAGACTTGACTTAGTGACCTCCATAGTGATGCTTCAGATGCATATGGAGCAATGAAATATCCAGGGGCCTTCCATTGCAGGCCAGCCAGAATGCAGTGTTCCTCCTGGACGGCTTTCCTGAAGCATCATTCACCCTGAATCATTGCAGTGCTCTGCACCTTCTACATTTTATTCAATTACATTTTCTCTAAATCGCCCAGGCAAGCCTAGAACTTAAAAATCCTCCTGCCTGAGCCTCTCCAAAAGCTGGCACTCTACACACTTGCCACACTGCCCGGGTAATTTCTACATTTTTCAAGAACCTGGGGGAGGCATAATTTTCAAGGTCTGTTCTTTGAATAAATAACAAATAATAGTGGTAGAAAGTTGCTTCTCTTGACTGACCTACTTTTTTCTTCTCCAAGTTAAGATTTTAGGTTACCAGTGGGCTGATATGGAGTATTTGAAGTTGAGACCTAAATGTCAGTACTTCGAGAGGAAAATAAAAAGAGTCCAAAAAATTACTAAGTAGGTACAGAAGTGGGGAGCAGGAAAATCATGGTGAGATTAGTGTTGAATTGATCTAGATCTTAGTGATTAGGAAGAAAGGGGAGAAGGAATACATATAGTAGTGGCTACTATAACTGTTATACCCTGCATCTTTTGTCCATTTTCCCCTTTATTTTTATTTTATTTTTTTGTCTTTTTGAGACAGGGTCTCACTGTGCAGTTCAGGCTGGCCTTAAGCTCACTTTGTAGCTCGGGCTGGTCGCGAACTCACAACAATCCTCCTGCCTCAGCCTCCCGAGTGCTGGGATTATAGGCATGCACCACCACGCCTGGCTCATTTTCCCCTTTAATGTATGCTATTACCATACTTAAGATGACCCCCACCCATGGAAAAACGACCCTAGCCTTTTCATTTTTGTTTTGTTACTTTGAGTATTCTTAAGGTACAAGTTCTCTTTTCCCATCATTCCTTATTCTCTCTTGACCCCTACCTTGACCATACTGGCATATTTATTCTTCCCTAAAATTATTAGGATTTTTCCAGGCAAGAAATTATGTGCAAATTAGTAAATGGAAATTTAGTTCCTCTCTTGAGTTCACAGGAAAGAGAAAATAGTAAGATCTGTTGCCATCTTGACCTTGGGTCATGGATTCTTTCAAGAAAGGACACCTGAGGCTGTAGTGCAGTGGAATGCAGAGGAGGGCCAGGTTCTGGTACTTCCTTTCTAGTCTAGGGGCTGACAAATGCTGGCCCATGGTCTGTGCCAAAGGATGGAGGAGGTTCTGACCAGTCAGAATTGGACAATCAAACAAAGGAAGACGAACAACCAGAACCACGTTTATTGCTGGGTAGGTCCCACAAGTCACCTGTGGCTGATGGTGGAGTTGCTATCATTGGCTCAGATATGCAGGAAGTCATCGATCGTCTCTGTCCACAAGAAGGGGAGGGGATGTCAGTGTTTAGCTAGATTTCAAAGCAAAGGTAAAAATGAAAACCTAAATAATTTTTAATTTTGAAAACTCAAGTATCGCACCTTCCATGGAGCCTTTCTTGGACTGCTGGCTTCTCTAGTAGCATGTGTAACTTGTGCCTCTTCCATTTCCATGCTGGGATATACGTTCTTTCCATTATAGAGTTTATTACAATTATTTATTTTATGTCAGTTTGTCCCTCTAGGTAGTCAGCTTCTAGAGGGCAAGATCTTATTTTGCAGCTTAGCATCCAAATCTCTGATATTATACACTTTAAACTGAAGTTTGAAGGAGTATCATTAAGTTTATGCCCTGCTGTTTATTTTTATTTTTATTTTAGTACAGGGTATTGAACTAAGGTCTCCTAGGTACTAGAGAGGTGCTTTATCACTGAGCTAAAAGTGCTGGGGATTGGATCCAGGGCCTAGCATGTGCCCTGTAAGTGCTCTATCTATTTCTGAACTCTGTCCTCAGCTCAGATTGGTCCTGTGATCCTCAATTAGCCAAAGCCTGTCTTCCTGCTGGCATCCTGCCTCTGCTAATTCCAGGTTCTCTAAGTGTCCTGTCTGAGGACAGCAGTTGGGAAGAGGGTGTTTCTCAGTGTTTCTTTCTTTATCTGCATGAATTATTTCTAACTCAGGATTCCTCTGTGGGGTGGAATTCTCACCGTCATGGCAGTTACTTTTGTATTTCTCCCTTTGGACAAACGAAGGAGTCAACCAAGGAGATAATGCAGTGCAGTCATGGCAGCATTTTCCCTTTGGGACTGTGGAAGCTACGAGTGTTTGTTTGTTTGTTGAGATAGGGTCTCAGCATGTAGTCCAGGCTGGCCTCAAACTCATTATATAGCCTAGACTGGCCTCGAACTCACAGCAGTCCTCCAGCCTCAGCCTTCCTATGCTGGGACTATCGGAGTGTGCCATCTAGCCTGTCTAAAAGCATGTTTTTGTTTTCTCATCACTGTTATGGTCCTCACATTTGAATATGAGGCAAATGTTACAGGTTGTTCATTAGCTTCTTTAATTTTTTTATGTTTAGCCTTTTATTATAAACATATTAGTAATAATGTTAGTATGGTTTAATTATATTATGTTTATGAACAAAAACCCAGTTCATCTCTGGACTAATTTAGAAGAAATATAATCTATAGCAGAGACTTTTGTGCAAGAAGGCCTGCAGAAGGCCAGGCATGGTGCCACACACCTGTAATCCCAGCACTCAGGAGGCTGAGGCAGTAGGATAATTGTGAGTTCAAGATTGGCCTGGGTTACAAACTGAGTTCAAGGCCAACCTGAACTGCATAATGAGACCCTACCTCAAAAGAACAAAAAGATTTTTTTTTAAAAGCCTGCTGAGATTCCTAGCTCATGACTAGATTACTGCTGGCCAGTCTAGATTTCTGGTCCTAAATTGGCTGTCCTGATGATACGGTTCGATCCCTGGTTCCACTTGCCGCGCCAGCCCCGCCTTCGGGTGTGCTGAGCTGGCGATGGAGTCTGGGGTGGTCGCGCGCGCCTGTAATCCCAGCACTAGGGAGGCAGAAAGCAGGAGGATCACTATGAATGTGGGCTGCATAGTGAGACCCTGTGTACAAAAAAAAGAAAAGAAAAACCTGATGGAACTGGGCGTGGTGGTGCACGCCTGTAATCCCAGCACTCGGGAGGCTGAGGCAGGAGGATTGTTATGAGTTCGAGACCAGCCTGAGCTACAAAGTGAGCTTAAGGCCAGCCTGAACTGCATAGTGAGACCCTGTCTCAAAAAGACAAAAAAAAAAAAAAAAAAAGAAAGAAAGAAAGAAAAACCTGATGATACAATGTCCTGGAAAGAGTTAGGGAGGAGGTTTCAAGGTTATTTGGGGGAACTTTTTAGAGTGGTTCTGTTTACACAGTGTTTCTCTCCTCTTTTATCTTAAAGTGGTTCTGTTTCTCTCATCATGCTTTATACTAACTGTATTGCAGTTTTAGACCTGTGATGAATTGCAGGTGATAAGTTGGATATCTGTTGGTCTTTCCCCTAATGCAGATGCTCCTAGAATCAGCACCACCATTTGTAGTTATGGCACCTTTCTATATGCAAGAATTAGGAAATGATTTCTGCTTACTGATCTGGCTAAAATATAGAATGTATTTAGTCTCTGAGTAGATGGTGGAGGTTGACCCAAGGCTGAGAAATACTGAATTAGCTAAAAGTATGAGTGAGAAGAGTTTTTTGTTTGTTTTAATGAACACATCTCTTGGTACGCTACTGCAAACAGGTGATTTTTAGATGAACATAGCAGAACAGAAGCATGAAAAGTGTAGTTAATTAAGAATTAGTCCCAGGCCACGGAGAGAGCTCAGTGGTCTAAGCACATGCCTGGCAAATGTAAGGATGTGGGTTCAGCTCTGGTACTGCGTGTTGTGCCGGCCCCACCCTGGGTGTGCAGTGCCAGGCACTGAAACTGGGCTTGGTGACACGTGCCTGCAATCCCAGCGCATGTGCCACCAATCCTGTCCCAGAAGGATCACTATGAATCCGAGCTGTATAATGAGACCCTGTACCAAATACATACAATAAAAAAATAGTTAAAAATATATATTGAGGGGGTCAGGGAAGATGGCTCAGTAGAATAAGTGCTTGCCTGGCAAGCACAAGGGACTGAGTTCAATCTCCAGTTCTGCCCCCCAAAAATCTCTTTCTTTCTAAATATATATATATATACTGTATGTGTGTGTGTGCGTGTGCGTGTGCGTTTGTGTGTGTGTGTGTGTGACCGGGGCTTGAACTCAGTCCATTGTGCTTGCCAGGCAAGCGCTTATTCTACTCAACTATCTTCCTGGCCCCCAAAAGAGAACTGATCCTGTATGGTGGGGGTTGTGTCATATTTGTTAGTGTAAAGCTAATAATAATAAAGCCCTTGGCAGTCCTTCTATCTCTTTCGAATATTGATGACGCACTACAAGCTATCTGCTTTGCACATCTAAAATGTGACGCGGTGCCGCCCCGCCCCCGGGGCTTGCTGACACAGCATTTGAGAGTGGCCCTGGTGGCTTGCGCACCTGTGATCTCAGAACTCGGGAGGCTGAAAACAGGAGGATCACTGCAAGTCTGATCTACATCGTGAGACCCTATAGGCCCTGTACTAAACACATAAAAACAAAAAATGTGATGTAAAATATCTAGAAAACCTAGTCCTGAATTACATGACTCCTGGCAAAAAAGCCCCTGTCTTCCTGGTTTTCTGATGATCCCGTATGCTTCACGCCATAGGTAGCTGTCACACAGAGGGTATAAGGAGGAAAGAGTGCTGAGGGGCCCCAGCACTGCGTTCGTCCTCCTTCTCATGTTTCAGCGAGGGGTACTAGTTGGAGTGTAGTGGGTGACAGTGAAAGCCTTCAGAGCCGGCTCCTGGAGGGAATGCTCCTGCCATCCGCAGCTCCGCAGGTTATGGGTACCGTGGGAGCTGACATCGTGCCACCAGACATGTGCCTACCCTCTGTCCCAGTAGAGGTGAGGAAGGCCTTTATCTCAGCATCCCCGCCCCAGCTGAGAGTTCATCTAGAACCCTCATGGAACAAGATATTTCCAAGGCTGTTGGTTTTGTTTTTATCCCTGACTTGACCAGGAATTGCTGACCAGCAGGGAAGCTTGGACTAACAATCTTCCTGAGACTTTAGGATGTACATGCTTTTGTGCTCAAGCCCTGAAACCCTGAATAGCCTTGTGGAGGTCAGCAGGAGAGGAGCCCAGTCCCTGGCATTCCTTTTTGTCAGTAGGTCTGATATAGCCAGTTACTAAGAAAGAATTTCAGAGGTCTTTGTAGAGTAATGTGCTCTTGGACTGAAGTCAAGCATTTGATAGTACTGTGATCATGCAGTCGCTGGCCCCTCCCTACATGGAGAATGTGACAGCGACGCTGTGTGTGGGTATGGAGTTCTTAAATATTTAGTGAGCTAATATTTAGGTCAGTGGTAGATCGCTTACATTTCCTCTGGTCAATTGTTTATCCTCTTGATCTTTTAGCTGACTCCAAATTTCTGAATTGGTCAAGAAATGACTGGGCAGGGGAGATAGCTCAGCAGCCTAAGCCCTGCCTGGCAAGCACAAGGACCCAACTTCCATCCCCAGTACCACATGTCTTGCTGGCCCCACACCATGCTGGCCACTGAGTGTGGTGGCACACACTCCTGTAAGCCCAGTGCTGGGGAGGCTGAGACAGGAGGATCGCTAGGAGTCTGAGCTGCATAGTGCGATCTTGTACCAAATAAACAAAAGATTTTTTTTTTTTTAATTTTTAAAAAAGAGAGAAATGACTGCTGGTAAGCTTTCTCTAGTGCAGACAGATCAACTACAATGATAAACAGGACCTTCAAGAGGCCAATAAATACTTTCTTCATTGAATTCTGAGCTGCTGTCTTTGTTTCCTTCGTAGTTAGTGTCTGTGTCATCTCAGCTTTCGCTGAAGCATTTTTTGAGAAACCCATCAGCAGGTGGGGAGTGAGCCGAGCTCACAGGCACCAGCACAGGCGAAGGTGAAGCGAGCGCAGCAGCAGGACAGGAAACCGCGAGCGTTTGGAGCCCCAGGAAGTGGATCTGCGGGCTAGGTGCTGCCCCCTTCGTAGCTGTGCGCCCGTCCGAGCCGACAGTGGGCACCCCACAAGCTCAGTCTTGAGCTGGAGTTGGCCTCAGACCCAAGATTGCCTCATGAGGTCAGGAAGCTGACTTGACATCTGTTTGACTCTTTGCTGCCCCCTGTGTCCTGCCTGGCAAGTTCTGCCTGCCTGCTTGCCAGTCTTGCCATTTGAGATAAGGATCAATTGGGAGAAGCTGACCAACAGAAAATAGAAACTGGGATGAGGACAGACTTTGTTTTGTCACGTCACATTCTGCGTCCTCTGAATTCCAACTGCCTCTGCAGTCTTGCTCACCACTTATTTCACACTGACAAGACCTCTGACTCCTGGTTGCTCTTCAGCTGAGAGCTCCTAACCTGAGTATCCTCTCATGTTCAGGCCCTCTTAAGGGCTTCACTGCCTGTCTTCCTAAAAAGGCCCCAGACTAGGTATCATCAGGCACACTCTGACTTGGTCATGAGTTCTGGAGACCTGGGGACACAGAAAGCCTACGGAGGATGACCACACGCAGCACTGCGCCCAGACTCCGACACATCGCAGCCACATCCAGGGTCCTCCCCAGCCTCCGCCTTACAGAGAAGTTGAGTGTGCACTGTGGCGCAGCTCTTCTTCACTGGCCCTTCCCTCTGAAGCAACAGTTACTCTGAAACTGCTCTGGGTTCCAGGTGATGTCTGTAAAAATAGCAGCAGGCCCTATGCAGGCCTCTTTCCTGCAGATATCTGGCTGTGGGCACCTGCCAAGGGTAAGCATGTTCAGGCCTGTCATGTGGCTCCGGAGTCAGTCCAATTGCCATACTCCCTGGCTTTTTAGGATTTACTTCAGATCTGAGCATGTCTTCCTCCTTGAAACATTCCTCATAGTCCAAATGTCAAGCAAGCATTTTAAAGGATTTTTTTTTTTCTGGACCCCTCAGGATGCCTGAAGGGCAGGTCTGGTAAGGCAGAATCTGGTGATCGAACCGCAGAATCCTGAGCCTCATTCCTTTGCTTAAGCAGGCACTTAAACAACTGAGCTAATGAGCAGGCCCCCTAAACAAGCATTTTGTGTTGCATGTAAGTGACAGAGACTGAATAGAAGACATGATTATACACCAGCCATTCTAAAACTCTTGGTCACCCTCTTTGTCTCTGTCTCTGTCCATCTGTGTGTCTCTGTCTGTCTGTCTGTCTCTCTCTACACATATACATATGGATTATTTGATAGCATTTTCTGCCTTTCTTTTTCTTCTCTTCTCTTTTTCTTTCTCTTCCTTCCTTCCTTCCTTCCTCTCTTCTTTCTTTCTCACCTAGAATTGAATCCAGGGACATCACTTTGCACTATATCTCTACCCTTTTGTATATTTTATTTTGACACAGGATCTCCCTAAGCTTCCCAGGCAGGCCTTGAACTTGCAATACTCCTGCCTCAGTATTTTAGGTAGTTGGGATTATAAGCATGTCCCACGATGCCCTATTCCCCCCTCCCTGCTTTTTTGATCTAACTTTGGCACATTTAATCTAATCTGGCATATAGTAAGAACCATTTTCAGTTCATTTGCAAGGCGTTTAGCACCTGTCCTGTTTTCCGACACTACGTTTTCCTTATTGTGTGTGGCCAGGGACTGTGTGCATTCTTCTACAGAATGTGGAAAATTGCAGATGATCTTGGTCTTTATCACATGTTCCCCCAACGTGTGCTTTGGGATATCTTATGTCAGGAACCCTTAAGGGCCTGTGCAGTTTCACATGGTAGCTATCTGGCCAGTGTGCTTCCGCTGGGCTTGGTGTTATACTTGGTGAGTCCAGTGTGGAGGGCACAGGGGCACAGGCACCTTGGCTGGTTGGGGTTGAGGCCCACTGATGTCCAGAAATGAGTGGAAGCAAAAGAGTACATTGCAGTCTCCCGCCTGTTGATTGAAGCAATTTATATGGACTTGTTAGCTATTTATAACTCTGACTGTAACATTACATGGTTCCTAAGACATGTCATTTTTCTATTTCTGTCACTTAAGAATGTAGTATGTTTAAAGAATTGAAAGAAGATAGTAATCTAGAGGGTGGATAGTGGTACTGATGGGCCAGGTTTGGATAATTGAACTGTGCAGTGTGCCTTAGAGCTTTAGGTAGGACACAGGTGCACTCACAGCCTGGATCAGCTCCACCACTTACTAGATAGCTAAGGAAGTAAGTAAATAATGATATTCTCTTGTTGGATTACTCTAATCATTTAAAAGTCCTGCCTATGAATCTATAGTCACATACAAAAAGGATAAATTATTTATACACAGATTATCAAAAATTTTTAAAGTCTATATTATATAAAAATCTAATAGTAGTTTTCTTAATAGTAGAAAGTGGGCCTTTAAATCTATTCCTCTCTGTCTTCCCAATATTCTTTACTATTGCTACCTTAACATTAGTGAAAAACAGGTAGGGCAACAGCAATTCCCTTTCCTACACAGGTTTCTACAGAAAACACAATGGTTGGGGATAGGGCCCAGCAGAATGTATGCAAGTTTTGGTACAGAAATGGTTAAAGACAGAAGCTGAATATCTGTTGCTGATCTCCAGAATACTTACCTAGGCCCCATGCCAATGACTGCCACAGATTGGGTATCTGCTGGGAAAATTCCTTTGGTAAATACTGAGGAAGTGTATCCTGCATTGGCATCTTTCTCCTTCCTTTTCCAGTAGTCCTCTGCTGTCCAAAGACTATACTGATCCAAAGGCCTAGAAGCCCAAATAAATGAATATGTCTTTAACAGGAGATATTTTAAAAATTCACTTAGAAGTCAAGAGGATCTTCTCGCAAATTGCACACAAAGGTGCCAAGTTATTCTCGGTGATACTTGAACATTAGAGATTGTTGAAGTCCCACTTTAATAAGAGTGAGGGCTTTGATTAGTGTAGTGGATAGCTGCCATTTAGCTCCAAAACGACTTCACAGGGCAGCTTGAAGACAGCACCAGTCTTTTTGGTCTCTCAGTCACTTCCTTATTCCTTAAAAAGTGAAGGAAGTAGGCAGTAGGAAACTCCTAGTTGGATAAAAGAAACAAGCCAGAGAACCAACGCAAAAAGAGCAGAAAAAGCTGAGTATTGAAACCTGCACAGGAGCACTTTATTGGGGGCAGCAGGATGTTTTGAAGGGACAGAGGTCAGGAGCATGTCTTGGGCAGCCGTGGGTGGGAGGCTGGTAAAGCTGGGTGCGTAAGGAAGGGAGCAGGTTTGCACCCAAGTGGTGCTGTGTGAGTAGGGCTCACTGTGCAGCCTGGTAGCTGATAACCATGTTTCATTTTGCAGGGTTGGCAGTGTTTGATTGCACTGGGCTTGTCCTTCTTGGACTGTGGGCACACGGTAAGCATCTCTAGAGTCCTGCTGATGGAAGAAGCCACTGGTGGCTCTCCTAAGTAAACACTGGTCCAGTCTGTCTGTCAGCCGCAGGTAGCCATCAGAGCCAGTGTGTTTCTATGGTTTACTGTGTGAACATAGCTACAAGTATGTGCCGTTGCACATTATGACTGTGCTGCTAGCTGACAAACTTTGTTTTGGGTATATTTGAAAAACAATTTTTTTCCCTCTCCTCTGAGTCAGAGGACTGAATTAGTTAGGTTTGTTGAAAAGCTTGTTTGCCGCTACCATTCCAATATTGAATGCTTAAATAGTTGACCATGAGAGAATTCTCTGTGCATGATTTTTCTTTTTCTTTCTTTCTTTCTTTCTTTCTTTCTTTCTTTCTTTCTTTCTTTCTTTCTTTCTTTCTTTCTTTCTCTTTCTTTCTTTCTTTCTCTTTCTTTCAAGGAGTACAAAATGCATTTCAAAAGTACCAGAGCAAAGTGTTATTCTCCTGCATGCCTGTGCCCACAATCCCATGGGAGTTGACCCTCACCAAGAACAGTGGAAGAAAATAGCACCATTAGTGCAGAAAAGGAATCTCTTTGCCTTCTTTGACGTGGCCTACCAAGGCTTTGCCAGGAGTGATGGGGACAGGGATCCCTGGGCTGTGCGCCACTTCATTGAACAGGGCATTAAGCCTGTGGGAGCCTTCACTGTGATCTACAAAGATGCGGATGAAGCCAAATGGGTAGAGCCCCAGTTGAAGATCTTGATCCGTCCCATGTATTCCAACCCTCCTCTCACTTGCCCGGATTTGCAGATTTGCATAAGCAATGGTTGCAGGAAGTGAAAAACATAGCCAACCACATCATTAATATGTGCACCCTGCTGGTCTCCAATCTCAAGAAGGAAGGCTCCTCCCACAACTGGCAATACATCACCAGATTGGATCACCAGATTGGAATGTTTTGTTTCACAGGCCTAAAGCCAGAGCAGATAGAATGGTTAACCAAGGAGTTCTCAATCTACACGACAAAGGCTGGCCACATCCCTCTGGCAATGTGGGCTCTCTGACCCATGCCACTGATCAGATTACCAAGTAATCTCCAGATGCCAGGAGCAGAGACAGCCCTTCTGTCTTGGGCCTCAGCTGTTGTGAGAGCCACATGCAGGATGAGGGAGGGTGGATGGTGGGGAGTGGATCTTTTCTTTCCACTACAGTGCATAACATTCAACCCGTCAATGTGTTTCTCTGAAAAAAACATGCAGTGAAATAGGGTAGAGGCCTAGGGGCTGGTGTGGAGCTTTGGGGCTGTAAACCAAACTCTCCCCCATTTTTTTGTCTCCAACTTTTCTGAAAGAGTTTACACATGCAAGAAAGTCAGCACCAAAAAACCTGTATTCAGGACACTGCAATATTTCAGAAGCTTTAACTGAAGAGTCATGTGGCTCTAGGATTTCCTCTGTGGCCCTAGCATGAGGCACAGCTCATAGTAGACATACGAGAGAGAAGACCTAGCCTGCCACTAAGGGTCATTAATGCACATTTGTCCTCCTTGGTGCAGCAGTCACATCAACAGACCAAACTGCAAAATTATGCTTCACGAAAACCAGTGAGTGTGTTGCCCCTGCTGCAGCAAGGGAAGAAATAGGTGCTTTGCCTCTCTTATTTAACAAAAGGAGAGAGAAGGCTCTCCCCTTAATCACTGCTGTACTTTTCTTTAGTCATGAAAACCTATTACCTCTAGCCAGATTTTCACCCCATTCTACTGTGATTGACCATCAACCCCGTCCTATCAGGATTAAGAATGAAAACCGTAATTCTCTGCTCCTGCCATTCCTTCTCCTTTCTTAGTGAAGAACAGTGGAAAGTGGGTAACTGCCCTGCGCTGCAGGGTCTGCTGCAGGGGCTGTGTCCCTGTCCCTGCCAGCCGACCGCTCCCTTCCCCAGTGCGGCTGGGCTGCGCAGCCAGTCCTCCCACGCGCAGCCGGGCAGTCAGGGCAGCGCGAGGAAGGAAGGTGCACCTCAGCCTTCACCGAGATAACCACCATCTGCTCTGATCATGTAGGCTTAATGCAGCCTGGTTTGTCTGTTACAATAAAATTATTGCAGACTCAAAAAAAAAAAAAAAAAAGGAGTACAAAATGATAAAAAAAGAAAAGAATACAAAATTTCGTTAAACAAGTATTAAGAATTCAATAATGGTATTGAATAATGTTAAAAAAAAAAAAAAAAAAAAGGTTGGAGCCAGGGAGATAGCTCAGCAACATAAACTCCTGCCTAGCAAAACACAAGGTCCCAAGTTCAAGCCCCAGGAACCACAAAAAATGTCATAAGAAATTAAAAAGGAGAAGAAAAAACAAAATGAAAAGTTAAACATTAACTGCTCTTTCAATAGACCAGCAGCAATCGGCAGTACAGTTCTCCAAACTCTCCTGCATATATATGTGGATGTATCTTTTCCCCTTCCTTTGTCCTTTCCCTCATCCCTTGAACAGATTCTTCGCCTTGAACAGATTCTTTCCCTTTCATAATATGTATTGCACCTTTCAAATTTTATTTGCTCTTTCAGGTTCTCACACTAGCAATACAATATGAAGTTTGCACATGTGAGTCTGATTTATTTCACATTCCAATACACTTTCTAGTTACATCTTTTTACCTACAAAAGTCTCGAATTTATCTTTATTATAGCTGAGTAGTACTCCATTGTTTAAAAATACCATATCTTTTTTTATCTATTGCTCTATTGATTGACATCTGGGTTGATTCCAAGATTTAGTTATGACAAATTGTACTGCTATAAACATGGGTGCACATGTATCACTGTGGTATGATGTTTTCAGGGTTTTTTGTTTTGTTTTTGTTTTTGACACAATACCCACCCAGGAAGGGAATAGATGGCTTGAATGGGACCTCCAATCCTAGCTTTTAAAGGGATCTCCACACTCATTTCCATAGTGGTTGTACCGGTCTGCACCCCCAGCAACAGTTTCCCCACAGCCTCTCCAGCATTTGTTATTGGTCGACATCTTGATCATAGCCATTCTTCTTGGAATAAGACAGAATCTCAGTGCTGTTTTAATTTACATCTTTTGAATGACCAATGATGTTGAACATTTTTTCATATATTTATTTGCCATTTGTATTTCTTGATTTGTGACGTGCATATTTCAGATGCCCATTTTTGGTTTGAGTCTTTAAATGTATTTATTTTAGTTTTCTTTAATGTATTTTGTACAGGGTCTCACTACACAGCTCAGACTCATAGTGATCTCCTGTTTTCAGCCTCCCCAGCGCTGAGATTACAGGTGTGCACCACCACGCCCAGACTGGGTCCCAAGCTCAGTGCTCCCAGGGGTGGGGCTGGCATGGCATGGGGTGCCAGGGATTGAACCTTGGTCCATGAACTTGCCTAAGCAGGCATTTAGTTGGCCGAGCTATCTTGCCAGCCCTTGGTCTTTGAATTTTGGAGCCCTCATTAAAAAAAAAAATTCTTTATATATTATAGATAGAAGTCCTTTGTTTGCAGGACAATTAGCTATAATTTTTCTCAATTCATGGGTTTTCTTTTTAGTCTATTGGAGATTTCTTTTAAAGTGCAGGAAATTTTCAAAAATATGAGATCCTAATTGTTGATACTTTGAAGTATTTTCTATGCTGTTTGATTTTTGTTCATAAACTTCCTACCTACTCCTATGTGTTTAAGATTTCTACCTACTTTCTCCTCTCATGCCATGCTGATTTTATCACAGTAGCTTTATAGTATAATTTCAAGTCAGGGCTTGGGATGCCACTTGCTTTTTCTTTGTTGCTCATGATTGCTTTTGCTGTTCTAGGTTTCTTCTTATTCTAGGTGCATTTTGGGAATGTCTTCTCTAGATCTGTGAAGTATACTAATGGTATTTTAATTGAGATCGCATTGAATCTGTATAACAATTTTGGGAGTATGGTCATTTCTACAATGTTGGTTCTTCCTATCCAGAAGCAAGGAATATATTTCCATTTTATGAAATCTTCTTTCATCTCTTTTTTTCAGAGTACTAAACTTTCATTATATAAATCTTTTACTTCCTTTGTGGGATTGATTCCTAAGTATTTTATTTTGGGGATGTTATTGTGAAAGGCATGGTTGCCCTAATTTCTTTCTCAGGCATTCATTGTGTGTAGATATGCTGTTGATTTTGGAGAGTGTTGACTTCATGTCCTGATATGCTACAGAATTAAATTGATAAGTCTCTTCATGGAATTTTTGAGGTCTTCTATGAAGAGTATCATGTCATTTGCAAATAATGATAATTTCACTTTTTCCTTTCCAATCATTATTCCTTTTATTTCTCTTTCTTATGTAATTCCTCTGGCTAATGTTTCCAGAACTACATTGAATAGGAGTGATGATAGTCAACCTCTTTATCTTTTTCCTGCTTTTAAAGGGAAGACTTTCAATTTTTGCCCATTAAGTATGATGTTGGCTGTTGGTTTGTCATAGGTAGCTTTTATCAGGTGAAGGTAAAGACCATTTATTCCAATTTCATGATGAATGAGTGTTGGACTTTGTCAAAAGCTTTTTTTGCCTGTATTGAAATAATTATGTGATTTTTGTCTTTGGCTCTGACGACATGGCTTACTACATTTATAATTTGCAGATACTGAACCATTCTTGCATTCTTGGGATGAATCC
Organism: Ctenomys sociabilis; assembly: GCA_004027165.1. Classification (NCBI taxonomy): domain Eukaryota; kingdom Metazoa; phylum Chordata; class Mammalia; order Rodentia; family Ctenomyidae; genus Ctenomys; species Ctenomys sociabilis. Next base: position 46,054 of record PVKA01003815.1, read on the forward strand.
TATTTGGTCGTAATGTATAATCGTCTAGATGATTTGTTACATTCTGTTTGCTAGTATTTTATTGAGGATTTTTTGCATCTATATTCATTAGGGAGATTGGCCTATCATTCTCTTTTTTGGTTGGCTCTTTATCCAGTCTTTGTGTCAGGGTAATGCTTGCCTCCAGGAATGTGTTTGGGAGAATTGCTTCCCTTTTGATTTCATTGAGGTGTTTGAGAGGAGTTGGCATTAAATCTTCTCTAAATTTCTTATAGAATTTGGTTGTGAATCCATTAGGATCTGAGCTTTTCATTTTTGGTAAAGGTCTTGATACATTTTCAGTTTCATTCGCTGATATTGGATTATTCAGAATTTTTATATCTTCTTGATTCAGCTTTGGTAGTTCATATGTATCTAGGAATCTGTCCATTTCTTCTGTGTTTTCCATCCTACAAGAGTAAAGATTTTGGAAATAGGTATTGTTGTTTTAAATTTCTATAAGTCTGTAGTGAGTTCGCCCTTTTCATTCCTTATTGCATCAATTTGAATTTGCTCTTTCCTTTTTATTTGATAAGGTTGGTTAGGGAGCTGGGGAGATGGCTCAGTGGAATAAGCACTTCCCTGGCAAGTGCAAGGGCCTGAGTTCAATCCCTGATTCTGCAAAAAAAAAAAAAAAAAAAAAAAAAAAAAGGTTGGTTAGGGGTTTATTGATTTTATTTATTCTTTCAAAGAATGAACTCTTGGATTCATTAATTCTTTGTATTGTTTTCTTCATCTCCATTGCATTTATTTCTGCTCTGATCTTTATCATTTCATGCCTTCTTTGAGCCTTGGGCTTGACTTGCTCTTCTTTTACTAGGAGCTTGAAGTGCAGCATAAGATTGTTTATTTTCTACATTTTTCATTTTATTGTAAATATTGCTTAATTTCTTCTTTAGTTTCATCTGTGACCTATTGATTTTTCAGGATGTTGCTAATTTCCATGTGTTTATGGAGTTTTTGCTACCTTTTGTCAATACTTTCCACTTTCCTTGCACTATGATCAGACAATATGCATGAGATATTTTCAATTACTTTGCATTTACTTAAGCATACTCTGCATATTAGTATATGATAGTATATCTCTATTTTGGAGAATATCCTGTGTGCAACTGAGAATGTGTATTCTGACACTGTCGAATAGAATACTCTGTGAAGCTCTTCTAATTCCATTTCTTCATAAGTTTCATTTAGTTGGGGTTCTTTTTTGGCTTTTTTTGTTGTTGCTGCTGATTTTTTGCTTAGTGAATCTGTCTCTTTGGGTCAATGGGATATTCAAGTCCTGTGTACAATTGTGGTTTTGTCCATTTGATTTTTCATATCTGTTAAAATTTGTCTTATACAGTTGGGTGCTCCCAAGTATGTAATGATCTTCCTTATCTCTTTTAATCACTCTTGGTTTGATGTTGACACTGTCAGTAACTGGAGTAGCTATCCCCGCTTTTTTCTAGGTTCCTGTTGCGTGGAGTATTGTTAATTTCTTTTTACTTTTTATAAACATGTATATAGTAGGGTCTATAGGATCTCACTACACAGATCAGACTCATAGTGAGCCTTCCTGTTTTTCAGCCTACCAAACTCTGGGATTACAGTTGTGCGTCACCACACCCAGTCTCAATCATTGTCTCAGTGTGCCCTGGGCAAGGCCAGAATAGCAGGCTGGGAATCAAACCCCTAGCCCCTGCGTCTGCCTAAGCATGTGGCTATCTGGCTAGCCCTGCTAGTTTGTTAATTTCTTTTTGAGTTAAATGTGTTTTTTGTATGCAACACATTGTTGGATTTTTTTTTCTTGATCCTCTCTTCCAGTTTGCATCTTTTGATTGGTTAGCTGAGGCCATTTACATTTTGATGGCTGTAACTGATACGTATTGGCTTATAACACGTATTATCATATAATTTTCCTACTATAAGCTCCCTACTTTTTCCTCTGTCTAATTATCTGCTCTGATTGGTGGTTTTGTTCTGCTTTTGTTCTTAAAGTTGTCATCATCTTTGTCTCTCTCTAAAATCTTTGTCAGTACCAGCAAAAAATAATAAATAAATAAATAAATAAATAAATAAAATAAAATACTTGTGAGTACTCTTTATAGGGTTGTTTTGGTTGTCATGAATTTCTTCAGTGTTCTTTGTAATGGCAGTATCTTATCTCTCCATCAAATTTGATAGATAGTTTTTCAGGGTATATTGATCTGGTTTAGAAGTTTTCGTTCAAGACCTGAAATAGTTCATTCCAAATATTTCACATCAAATATTTCACTTGATTTGATGGTCTGTGTTGAGAAATCTGCTACACTTGTGATGAGCTTTCCATTTCTTTTCTCTAACAGATTTTGATATTCTGTTTGTTTGCTGAATTTGCGGGATCTTGATTATTACGTCTGGGTGTGGATTTATTTCAATTTTGGTTTGCTGGAATTCTATATGCTTCACTTGTGTGTATGTCAGATTCTTTTCCCATACTTGGAAAATTTTTTGCTGCTACTTCTACAGTTTTTTAAATGTCATTTTGTAATGGGTTAACTGAATCTGGGCTCTAACTATGGAAAACTGTTAGTTAGGTTCCCTTATGCTTCCTGTTATCTACTCTAACAAATGTATTCTCATCCTCTGTTTAAGGCTGTTTAGTAACCAGTAACTGAGTAACTGTCTCCCTCTCCTCCTTAATCTAATTCAACAGTTAAAAATGTTCTAGGACTGTGAAAACTTACTAAGGTCATAAGGTTACCCCAACCTTGATTGCTTTACATACAAACATCCAAATTCCGAGGCCAAGACTGTTTGTCAAATCCCATAAGATTAAGTTCTTCCTCTCTCAGAGCTTCGCAGATCTGCCCCTGTCCCCAATCTTATCAGCAGACCAGAATGTGGTTTTTCACTTTAAAAGACCAACCAAACTGTGCTTCCCTGCTCGTTAGTGCCTCCCTGCCTGGAGGCTAATCCCAGCTAATAAATGGCTCTCTAAATTTTAATCTGCTCTGCTCTCAGCCTCTTACTTAATTGGAACACAGCACCCGTGGGGATCTGGGATCCCAAATCTACTGGGATGAATAGAGGTGAGAGATTTCTGAGTGCCTTTACTCTTTAGGGGACAAACTGAGAGATGTTCCTCAGCCCCAAAGGGATTCTATGGCCTCAGAATTCCAAAATCCTAGACTATTTGGAGGAGCCATCAGGATCTTACCTGTAAGGGCCTTCAGGTTTTGTTTGGGGCACCATTGGGGAGTCTTTGAAGGAGTTGGATACAACATTATCCCCAAGACTTGACTCCAGACCATGAAGGTGGCTGGTAGTAATTGTTTTTTTCCTTGTTTTCTGGTTCTCTGGTATTTGTCAGTCTTACGTTTGTCTGTGTTTTTGTCACTATGGGTCTGTCTGCTTCTGCTTCTTTGTCACCTTTGCAATGTGTTCTGAATCATTTTCAAGATTTCAGACAATGAGCCTGAGGGTACAGTGTCCTCCAGAAAACTTCAGACCTTCTGTGAACTGGAATGGCCCTCCTTCCCCAAGGCCACTTAGCCGTTGGAAGGCTTTCTTAACCTTTCTCCTGCTTACCCAGTTGTTATGGTTTGTGTCTAGGTGTCCTCCCAAAGCCTCATGCAATCTTAGGGTGGCTTCTGGAGTTTGTGATTGATTATTGTGGGTGTGGGTGCTGCACCTGTCCTGGGGCAGGTAATGTGCATTACAATGAAAGGAAGGGAGAGAAGCCGGCTGCTTGAGCTGCTGCTACCCGTTCTTTGGGTCCTGCTCTTCGCCACCAAGAAAAGTTGCTTTCTTCCTTGTGCTGCTCTGCCTTGGATCCCGCTGAATGTGGACAGTAACTGTGAGCTAAATAAACCTTTCCTTCCTTTGTTTTGACTGTCGATTATTTGTCCCAGCAATGAGAGAAGAGTAACTTAAGACACCGGTCTGGAGAGTCATCATCAGAAATCTGGGACACCCTGACGAGATCCTTTACCTTCAGGCTTGGATTGATCTTGTCCCTGAGCCCCCACAAAACGGCTTATGGTTTGCTGCTCCGGATCCCATCCACAGACGACTGGCCAATCCCACATGGTAGCATTGGCAGCCCCAACTGATAACAAGTGGCCTGTGACCCCCAACCATCACCCTCAGAACCCGCTCATTCCGCCTGCCACCTGGTGCACAGATAAATCCATAATGCAGTTATTAAAATGTTGATCAAAATGTGTTGGTAAATCTAAGTTAAAACATGGAAATGTTATAATTTCATGATATTTCTTTAATGGGACATTTTATGACTTTTGTATTTGTATATGTTGCATTTGAATTATTTGCTAAATGTACAGATGTTTCTTGCTTGACTTCAGACAACAGAGCTAGAGAGAATAATGTTAGTAAGCCTCCTAGAAGACTATATAAACTTCTGAAAAATGGGACTTTTAAATCTAGCTCAGACTTAAAAAAATATGCATGCCTGTTTATGAAACATAGAACTCCTTTTGCCAGCTAGATGACACAAAGTCAGCGATTGTTCTTAAAGACTTGGAGGACAGGTTTCACTGTGATAGACTGGCTCTGATCCCCCTCTACATGTTAGATGAATTGTCAGGCCTGCTCTGTTTTAGTTTCCTTTCTTTGACCTTACTCCTAATTTTCCTGCCTTTGTGCTTTTCCTTTTTTATTTGGTAACAGAAGAGCTTATTTTTTAATCAAGTTGAACTAAGTCTGTGCAAACACTTTGTAGCTTGTAACCAGAATCTGGCAGAATAAAGCCAGCATCCAACTATAGGTCTATTACATCCTTTCACATCTTACCAACCTTAAGACTGATCTTGCGGGGCATTATACTGAGGAACAGAATTTTTAGTTTTGGCACTGAGAGCAGAGCAGTGACCTTGGCCTCCTGCACACTTAGCGTGCACACTGTAAGGAGCCACAACTCCATTCTGAGAATACCAACTTAATTTTTCTGTCTTAAATTCTTAATTTGCTAGCTCATCTATTGATATAGGGAAAAAAACTGGTCATGGGTGGGTGACCTCCAAACGATATCGGGAACCTCTAAGTGACATAGGGAAACGTGATCTCCCAACCTGACCTGTTTGAGCTCGTGGTCTCTAAAACCAAAGAATGAATTGTAGGAACAAACGGAGGTTATGAGCAGAATAGATTTATCAAGGGAAAGAAAGCTCCTGTCCAAGAGAGGGACAGGAGGGGGGCCCCGAGCGGGTAGTTTCCCAGGAAGTTGTCTTTTCCAAGGACTCTTATAGAGGAAAACCATGTGGTGAGGCTGGTCTAAGGTGGTGGAGAAGACATGGGAACTTACTTAGGTGGGTATGAGGTGGGACAAAACTATGGTTAACCAATGAGATCACAAGCACCATTGCTCAGGTAAAATTGATTAAATTCAGTACCAAATGGGGAAGCTAGTCCACAGGAAGGGACAGAGTCTCTTCCTGTTGGGGTTAGGCTGGTGACTCAATAGGCTCTTTCAAGGTGATTGATACCTGTTTAGAATATCAATCCTTGATGCCCATCCCTAGGGAATTATGTAGCTGTGTTTCTTCTTTTTTTGTATTGGTCTTGAGATGTAGGGCCCATATGGGAGTGTGTCTGTTTCAAAAGTTGCAAGGTCACCTTGCCTTCCATCTTGTCTCCTTGAGGGACTGGTTCTGTCTGACTTCCTAGAATATTTTTATCTAACTTGGCTGCCTATAACACTATTACCACATGGACCCAACATTTCCATTGTAAAAATCCAGCACGAATTAGAATTACAGATCTTCATTTGAAAATTTGATCTGCCAATTTAGCATTTTCCACCAACTCGTGGAGCAGAAACTTCCACAGGCTTCCCAGTCTTCTGCTAGGTGCTGCCTTTGTGGGAGCCTTAGAAGCGGCCATGGCAGCCTTTTTACATGCCTGCTTAGCTTTTTTTTGCTTCCTTGGCAGCCCTGAGTTCTCTTGGGCCTTTCTAACTTCTGGTTTCTAATTCCTCTTGGCTGTCATGGGTCACTCAGAATAGGAACCAGACCGGCCAGATTGGAATTTGGAAAGCCATTTATTACTGAGCTCAGGGCCTCAGTCAGTTCTCAAGCAGGAGAGGACCGAAAGGCAGCTAGCCCAGGAAGCAGGGGGTCAGGGTTAAAACCTGGAACTACATTCAGTTTGGTAAACAAAATTGTCTGACACACAATAGTTCTTTCAGGGTCATTATGACAACTACTCTAAATTTCCTGGGGCTTTCTTTTAGTTTCTGGTTATCTTGCACCTGAGCACTTGCTTGCAGCCTTGCATAGCCTGAGGTTACAAGAAGTTAAAGCCCATTTAATTTACTCCGTAAGCTAACTTTGTTTACATGAATTGGTGAGGGTTACAGGAATTGGCAAGGTAGGAATTTTATCTAGCAAACAGCAAGAAACAGCCACTATTTACTAAACTACCTAGAACAGTGGGTGAATATACATTTACACAACAGAAAACACAAGATTTACATTTATAGTCTAAAATGTGAGTTGACCCATTACATTGGCCATTATGTCAGCAAGAGATGCGCTATTGATGGCCCTCTGAAATTTGACTACTCATCGTGTTCTCTTGAATTTCTTCTGACTGTCCCTTCTTGTGCTTTCTTTTGTAGAGGACAGTCCAGTTCATTTGCTGAGGTTTTCTCTTGGAAAGGAATGCAGATTCGCATTTTGCATTCAGAAACTGGAAGACCTGGGACTGGGGAGATGGCTCAGTGGAATAAGCGCTTCCCTGGCAAGCTGAAGGGCCTGAGTTCAATCCCTGGTTCCTCAAAAAAAAAAAAAAAAAAAAAAAAAAAAAAAAAAAAAAAAAAAAAAAAAAAAAAAAAAAAAAAGGAAAGAAAGAGACTGGAAGACCTTCCTGTCAGTCTGGCATAACACCTCCCATGTCCCGGGTAGATCTTGTACCCACTGAAGCTGCACAGCTTGACCTTCATGGTGGCAGCTGGCAGTCAAGGCCTGCACTTTTCCTTTTTAGAGGCATGTAAAATTAGGACAGCTGGATTCTTTTCAGGAGACTATATCTGGTTGTGTGGACCAGTAGAAACTGACAACACCTTAAGAGTCATGGCCAGGGCTACTCTCTGGCGGTTACCTAAAGGTACTTGGAAACTGGCTCTTGACTACTGAAAGATCTCCACTTAACTATTGTACTTCTTTTCTCTTCCTGTTAGTAAACTAGGAATTCTACATGAGCTTTTCAGTAAACCAACTTAATGTGTCACTCCTTCAGAAATTAGGCTGAGGTAGCTGGTAATAGTTTACATTCTACTGTAGCTGTCAGGGAAATGATTTACATCTATGTCTTACATGTTACACGTAAAAAGAGTTTTTTTCAACCTTAAAGTAATGTTTTTTGTTTTTTGTTTTTGTCTTTTTGAGACAGGGTCTCACAGTGCAGTTCAGGCTGGCCTTAAGCTCACTTTGTAGCTCAGGTTGGTCTTGAACTCACAACAATCCTCCTGCCTCAGCCTCCCAAGTGCTGGGATTACAGGCGTGCACCACCATGCCTGGCTAAAGTAATGTATTTTTACCAATATATAAAATGTATTTGCTAGGTGATAAATGTTAGTTTTACCTGTGAGTCTGCCTATAAGATTCCTGTCACCAGACCAATTGTCTTTTGTTCAGATTTTGTTTGCATTAAGAAAGCCATTATTACCTAGTTTTGAAAGGTAGATGTGAGTGACTAAAAAGATCAGGTAGTTCAGGTGCCTAAGGCACTCACTAACCCAGAACCTAAGGCTGCTATCTCCTGACCTTTGGAGCCTAAGGACAAGATAGCCTTAATCACAGCCTCACCCACCATTATTGAAAGCAAGGTTTCCCCTATTTGCTTTCTAGAACAGCTTCTAATCCAGGCCTGTACAAGGCAATATCCATCCTTAGCTGAGTTTATGCAAGCTTCTCCAGGATAATGCCTTTTAAAGAAGTAAAAAGACAGTTTAGAACTTCCAGCGTTTATGTGCTTTTTTCTCTGTGACCTAAAACAGATAAAGTCAGATCTTAAAAAAATCTTTAGATGATCCTGGTAAGTACATTGATGTCTTTAGAGGATTTATTCAGACTTATAAACTTGATTGGGAAGATGTAATGTTAATCTTAAACCAAGCTTTGACTTCTACAAAAAGGTAGGCAGCATTACAAGCCGATCTTACATTTGGAGGTAAATATCATGTTGTTAATTTTAAACAACCAGAAGATAGACAGCCAGCGAAACTACTTGTTCTCATTGGAGCCCAAGCAATCGGAACCCTGCTGACCAAATAGCTAGGCAGGGGATCGTAATAAAAAATATTTTCTAGTGTATATTCTTGAAGGTGTAAAAACCAAAACCAAGCCTTCAGTCATTAAATTTTAGCTGTTTACCAGGAAAAAGATAAACACCCCTCTGATATCATTACTCAGTCAGCTCCAGATATTAGAAAAGAGCTACAGAAGATAGCTTTTGCTTCAGACAACTCACTTCGCACTTTAGTTTAAAACTACTTCCTTAGTGTCCTATAATAAGAACTAGAAGAAAACCAGAGAGAGGAAGCAAAGAGATCAAATAGACCCAAACATACTGGACACTGTGTAACCAGTGTCTCTAGAACTTTTTTTTTTTTTTTTTTTTTTTTTGTCTTTTTGAGACAGGGTCTCACTGTGCAGTTCAGGCTGGCCTTAAGCTCACTTTGTAGCTCAGGCTGGTCTCGAACTCACAACAATCCTCCTGCCTCAGCCTCCCGAGTGCTGGGATTACAGGCATGCGCCACCATGCCCGGCTTAGAACTTTTTTATGTTGACAGAATTTTATCTGTACATGAGCAATATATCTCAGTTACAGCGAAAGCAAGATGACAAGGACTGGAAGGAAGGTCAGTGTTGGAGAAGGACGAAGAGACCTGTGCCAGTGTTGCGGCCTCAAAACAGACCCTAAGTCTGATTCTCTGGGCTATAGGAAGAGCTCAGCAACAATGGGGTTCATCTGCTACTGCTGTCAGAAGCCAGGCCGCTGTAAGAGGGACTGTCTTAAGAGGCCCACAAGCCATGCCCTGACTGCCCAGGCAGCTACTAAAAGTGAGACTGCACAGCACTCGGGAGGCTGAGGCAGGAGGATTGTTGTGAGTTTGAGACCAGCCTGAGCTACAAAACTAGCTTAAGGCCAGCCTGAACTGCATAGTGAGACCTTGTTGCAAAAAGACAAAAAAAAACAAAAAAGTGAGACTGCACTCTGAGGCAGGGGGCCTCAGAGCTCAGATTTGGTTTCCCAAGTGGTCCAGTAGGGCTAAATGGCCCTAGGCCTGCCTCCTGTCTCTGGGCCAGACTATTATCTCTACCTTGTTATCTCCACGGAGGAGCCTGGAGTAATCATGACTAAAAAAAACCCAGCCTATTGCTGGACACTGGCACAGGTCTCTTCGTCCTTCTCCAACACTGACCTTCCTTCCAGTCCTTGTCATCTTGCTTTCGCTGTGACTGAGATATATTGTTCTTGTACAGATAAAACGTAAAAAGGTTCTAGAGACACTGGCTACACAGTGTCCAACAGCTTTGGGTCTATAGATAGAGCCAGGCCTTATATATGTAACATAAAATTCAGCCTCAGTGTTAAAAAAAAAAAAAATCCCTTAGCAGTGCCCCTTGCTTACAATGGGGACCATATCCAAAATACGAACTGGGACATCGGTTTAATCTGACTGAATGCTGTGTATTTCATGATAGGTGTATTAAGTTAGCCTGGTTGATTTCTGGTGTAACTCAGATATTGCATGCTCATCATTGATACAGGTATGACCTCTCTTAACGCAAGCTAGAGGGACTTATGGCAAACTGTCAGACTCCATAAATAAAGAGCTACAATTGCTAATGAGTTACAATTGCTAGGCCTCAAAAAGTTTATGAATTTATCTGTTAGCTCAAATGTTCATGTTTTGATCATGTATGTTTTGCTTTCTTAGAAAATTTGTTCTTTCCTAGAAAATACCCAAACCCAGGTGATCATGCAGGTAAAATCTATAACAAATATGCTATATTAAGATTCCTTGGCCGGGCGTGGTGGCGCATGCCTGTAATCCCAGCACTCGGGAGGCTGAGACAGGAGGATTGTTGTGAGTTCGAGACCAGCCTGAGCTACAAAGTGAGCTCGAGGCCAGCCTGAACTGCATAGTGAGACCCTGTCTCAAAAAGACAAAAAAAAAAAAAAAAAAAAAAAAAGATTCCTTTTACTGGGATCCACCAGATTTTGTCATATAGACATAGTAAGGCCTTAACTGTCTACCTCATACAGCCCAGGTGAGCTGAGTCTTCTCGGGTTTCCCACCTCATTACAGGAAAGCTATCTGTGGTGTTCCTTGGGCAAGACTAATCGCCCTCAAAGATACTTCCTCTTTCAGTTTAATCCTATGTCAGGAAATCTACCACAGGGGAAGTTGCCCTCACATTCCTTGGGCAGGGCTACCTGCAGGAGACCTTGAAACCAAAAAGTTATATCCTGTTTAGTGGGCCCCAGATATCTGACACAAGCTGCAGAATTTTTTTTTTTCTTTTTTTTTTGTGGAACAGGGGATTGAACTCAGGCTCTTACGCTTGCCAGGGAAATGCTTATTCCACTGAGCCATCTCCTCGGCCCCTAAGCTGCAGAATTTAGAAGGGCTTACAGAAATAAATTTGTCTGAGTTGAGGTGTTTCATAATAAAAAGGATCCAAACTAAAATTATAGACAAAAAATAAAAATGGTGATACTAGCAGCTTACAGGAACAAAGGCCAGTCAGAGAGAAGGAACATTTCAAGCAAAAAATGTCCAAAGCTGCTAGACACGGAAAAAAAAATGTGTTCATGATAAGAGTCAGAGGAAGTTTCAGATTAGGTGGTCATGGGTCTTCCCTTCTCAGCCTGAGGAAACCCATATTAACTGCCAATATAAGGAGAAAACCTGTTAAACTTTTAATAGATGCTCATGCAGATTTGTTAGTAGTTACCCAGACAGTGGCCCTGCTTACAAACTGGAGAACACTCGGCATTTTTCCTAGGTCTGGCACAAGATTAAAAAAAAAAGGTCATTATATTCCAGATCTGCTGATTACTGTATCCTGTTGGTGTTATTATTTGAATTACGCATGTTTAATTATTTCTTTGGCTTTGTCTCCTCCAGATTTAAAGCTATTCTGCCTACCAAAGATAAAAATCCCTGGTGTTTATTGAAGGCCTTTAGTTAAAACCTCTGAAGAGTATCTCTCAATGCTGGTCAATAACTATGACTCCTTTCAACCTAAAAAAGTCAGAGCGGTCGTTGCCCATAGTTCCCTCATGGCAGTTTGGGTTACTTCTTCAGAGGGAAAAATGTTGCAGACAGCTGAGTTAGATAAAAATATTATAGACAGTCAGACAGGGCTAGGCCCTCAAGGAGAAAGCACAGAGGACAAGATACGTTACAACTGAGAGAGACGATGCTCCCCACTGTGGGCCAGACCTCAAGACAAAAGAAAAAGCTTCCCGGCCGATATTAGAGCTCAAGAGCTGGCACAGAAACCAGTGGGGCCATGGGAAGACATATTGCCTGTCTTCCCTCCCCAAGTTCTAAAAAATCCACCTACTCAGACTTTGTTGTTAAGTGAAGTTCCTTGCTGTTTGAATAGATTAACAGTGGTGGTCCCATCTCAAAATAATTTGATATTATATCACCACAAAGGGCCACAAGTGCTTAAAACTCAAAAAAAATTTAAACATATGCTATGATATTTAGTGTTGTTAAAAACCTCTTCTTTGACAAAATAGCAAAACAACATATAAAACAATTGGGGTATAATGTAGCCCAAAAAATTGGCTCTAGAGATTTATAAAAAAAAAAAAATTAAAAACTATTCTCAATGTCTCCTTGTATAAATGACCTGATATTTGCCTCAATTGGACCTGTTCTTTTGGCCCTGATTATCAGACCCTGTTTCGTAACCTATTTAACTAGGTATGTTCAACAAAAAATTCCGGTTAATGGTGCTTAGAGCTCAATACCAGCCCTTTAAATTAACTGAGGAAACAATGATTTGATTCCTGGATAAAACCAGTGGAAAATGTAATGGGTTAACTGAATTTTGGGCTCTTAACTATGGAAAACTATTAGATTCTCTTATACCTCCTATTTATCAACTCTAACAAATGTATTCTGTTTAAGGCTGTTTAGTAACCAGTAACTGAATAACTGTCTCCCTCCCCTCCCTAATCTACTTCAACAGTTAAAAATGTTCTAGGACTGTGAAAATTTACTAAGGCCATAAGACTATCCCAACCTTGATTGCTTTACATGCAAACATCCAAATTCCGTGGCCAAGACTGTTTGTTCTGTCATAAGTCCCGTAAGATTAAGTCCTTCCTCTCTCAGAACTTCACAGACCCGCCCCTGCCCCCATTCTTATCTGCAGACCAGAATGTCATTTTTCACTTTTTAAAGACCAGCAAAACCCGTGCTTCAGTGCTGGTCAGCACCTCCCTGTGTGGAGTGTGTCTAATGAGTCGCTGGCCCAGCTAATAAACAGCTCTCTGAAAATTGTAACCTGTTCTGCTCTCGGCCTTTTATTTAGTTCAAACCCAGCACAATTTGTGTTGACTCCAGCTGTTTCATTGATGCCTATTGGTCTTTTTTTTTGGGGGGGGGGGGACTGGGGATTGAACTCAGGCCCTTGCGCTTGCCAGGGAAGCACTTATTCCACTGAGCCATCTTCCCCACCCCCTGCCTGTTGGTCTTATACTGTTTTTCTTTGGATCATCTTCCAGTTGTTGCCTTGTTATTTCCTGGTTCTTTATCGTTCTTAAGAGACCTTTCCTTTTATGTTCACTAGCAGCAATGATATCTTCAAGGTCTGAAATTGTATCTTCAGCTTCACTGAAGCAGTTTTGCCAGCTTTTGATGGAATTCTTAATGTCTGTTTGATGCATTCTAGTTCTTTCCTATATTATTCATTCAATGTTTCCATCATTTCCCAATTCCCCTCTTTTTTGTCTATGTCTTCTTTAGATGTACTGAGCAATTTTTTCATGGTTGTTGTCATTTCCTTCTTTTTTTTCTTTTTTTTTTTTTTACCTGAGAGATTATTTCTGATCTGATTTCCTCTATAACCATATGAAGTTGTATCTTTACTTTTTATCATTTCTGAAATTCCAGGTGTATGATTGCCAGGTTCTTCTATGACTTGTCTATTAGACTAGTTCTGGGTGGGCTGGAGAAGTGAGATAGTTTTGACATTTTTGCAGCTCTCGGTATTCACCCTAACTCAGCGGCAATGGTAGAGAGGCACGGTGTGGGTGGTCCGAGTGGGAGGGTAGGACAGGCTTACCAAAGTTCCCAGTATGGAGGGTCCAGTGTGGCTTCCACCTTGGTGAAAGCAGGCAAGCCAAAGATCCGCAAGGCTGTCTCTCTGGTGGTGGGGGCAGGGTAGGTCTCCTGATACTAGTTACACAGGCATTAGCAGCTCAGTAGAGCTGGGCCCCATAGCTGTCCTCTCCTGATCTCCTTGGGTGGTGGGAGAAGTGGCAACAGTTCAGCTGAGCTCTGGCAAAGGGGTGGCAGGGAGGGCTCCCCACATCCCCACGGCTGTCCTCTGTGTGCCTGATTTCCTTGTGCAATGGAAGTGACCACAGCCCAGTTGAGCTCTGACGAGGGCTTCTGCATGATTTTTAACCAGATTGTGTTTTTAAAAACCCCCAAAGCCTCGGAAATGTACCGGTTGAAATGGTACACACCTGCAATCTCAGCTACTTGGAGAGGAGAGGTGGGAGGATTACAAACTCAAGCCAACCTGGGCAATTTAACATGGTCTCCCTCCAAATAAAAATAAAACATGGCTCTGCAGGTGTAGCTTATTGCTCAGTAAAGGAACACTTGCCCAGTACGGATGGAGCATGGAATCAGAGAAGGCTATGGGTTCAGTCAGGTAGAAAGGAGAAAGTTGCAAACTAGGAACTGTGTAACCAGAGAGAGGCATTCTCATGTAATCCTGTTAGGATTATTTTACATAATTCTTTAAAAAAAATCTTTCATGTATTTGTTTGTTTGTTTATTTATTTATTTTGCTACAGGGTCTCTTATGCAGCTCTGACTTACAGTGATTCTCCTGTTGCAGCCTCTCAGCACTGAGATTATAGACCTGTGACACCACACCTGGTTTTGGCGGCTAGCACAGCATGCCTGTTATTCCAGTGCTGGTGCTGGCGCCGTGCTGGGAGCAGTACCAGGATCGAACCAGGATCCTTGTGCTTTTGAGACAGATTTTTAGACTGCCAAACAATTTCCTGAGCCCCAAGATTATTTTAATTTATTTCCACTTTAAATTTCTCAGTAAAAGTTAAGGATAAGGAAACGTAATGAAGGTAGAAAAATGGATAGATGACAAACTAAAGACTTTCCTCAGAGAGTGAAAGCTTATCCAGATTTTCTCAGGAATCCTGAGGTTCCTAATCTTGTGAGCACAGAACTTTCCTGATGGCGTGTACTGCTGGACACACGTTGCGGAAATGTCATCCTTCTCCTCCACCACCTTTCACCTTCCTCCTGCAACACCGACTCACTCATGGGTCTCTCGAGATGGGGGAAGAAGACTGAAAAGGGAAAGAAAGAGCCAACTTTTTAGTTCCCAACAACCATCTCTTGCCAGAACCATGTTTTTTTTTTTCTTTTCTTAAACTTTGCTTCATTCGTAAGGATTACAAAGCTATGTGGACATAACCTTTACAAAATGCTGACCCTCTCTGAAAATAAACTAAGCTATCCCTCCACAGCTGTCTCCTCCGAGGGATAAACTATGAGACCAGAGGGTGGCACTCTGGACTCAGAGGAAATGGGTGTCTTCACCATGGAGCTGCTGCTCCCACTTCACCCACTTCAGGCATTTTTACTGGTGGAGCCTGAGGCTGTGTGATTCTCTTAATCCAAATCACATTTGTCTGGCACAGAAAAATGAGCAGAAGACTTGTATCATCATTATCTGGGCGAGGACAGTCATGGGAATGGCATTCAAGAACTCCTCATTTTTCAAGCTTTCCTTCCAGAGCCCAGTTTATTGATGTACTGTGTTCATCTGAGGCCCAAAGGTATTATTCCTGATATTTTACACAATGTCAAAAGCTCACACTGGATGGATTGTCTATTATAACATATTAAGAGTAAACTATAATGTTTCTCTAACTAAACATTTTCTTAGCTCCTAGTGTTATGTAACCCTAGGTCACGAACAAGAGCTTCCCAATGATTTCTCCTTATCGTTGTCCCTTTCTGAGCCAGGGAGATGGCTCAGTGGAATAAGTGCTTCCCTGGCAAGCACAAGGGCCTGAGTTCAATCCCTGGTCCTGCAAAAAAAAAAAAAAAAAAAACTGTTTGGGGCCAGGGGTATAGCTTAGTGGCCTAAGCACCTGCCTGGCAAGTACAATGTCCTGAATTCAATCCCTGGCACTGCCAAAAAAAAAAAAAAAAAAAAAAAACACTGGTCCCATTGTCCCTTTCTGTCTGATAACATCATTCCTCAGGCTGCTTAGCTTCCTAAGAAGCTGCACTCTGCAGAGATCAGGGAATGACATCTGAGAGTTTTGTCTGTCTAATTAGTGAAGGCCAAATTGACAAGAAAAGAAAATGTTCCTTGTAAAGATGTCATAGTAACATTTACCTTTGCCCTGTGTTTGGGTGAGTCCAGTCAGTCATATCTATGGGCTCGTATTTAGTAGCCCAGATGAAAGCCATTAATCTTCTTTTAAAGGTATATTTATGACTACAATGATACAAATACTTTTTCCTGTTAGATGGCATTTTATAATACTATAGTACAATAATATTTGCAGTGTCAACAACACTCTCATTTCCCATTTGATCCTCACAGAGAGAACGTGTACTTCAGTTAGTATTATGGGTACAATCAACAGTGTGTACAATTTAAGTCCTCCTGTACCAGTATATTTGTGTAAAACATTTAGGGATATGCAACTGTACTTTTTGTACATTGGTCCTCATTCTCCTAAATGTGACATAAAGTAATTGTGCTGCTAAAGCATAGTGGAAATTATGGGGGGTGGAAGAGATTCACTTTGGCTCCTGTGAGGTCCTCCTAGTGGCATCAGGACTTTTAGTGAATATTTAACATGTAAACTTGATTTGTAGTTAAAACTTTCCCTTTGTTTTAGTTTTGCATTTTGGGTTTTTTTTTAACCTTGAATATTGATAAGGTTTCAACAACTTTGGTACACAAACACTGAAATGTTAGTTACCATCTGGAATGACAGAATAAGATGACATTGCTAGTGATTCTCTTCTGAAGCAACAGAGAAATAAATGGATTGAGTCCTCAGAAAGGCTGGGCTAGTTGCCAACACCAAGAAGGCACTGATTGCATTCACCCAGGTAGTTTTGTTATAGGTAAAAACAACATTTGCATGTTTAAACGAGAAAAAGATTCTACCTCTCTATATCCTAAATTGAATATGTGTATGTAGATAGTCTTGCTCAGTCAGTCAAGTAAGCTTTTGCATCGGTTTCATTGCCAACAAAAATTAGCGTGTGTCTGAAGAGAGAAACCAAAACTGCCTAGATTAAAAACAAATGAATGTTCTAGCACCTGATATAAATGGAAATGTTGGCACCCTTTATCCAAAACAAAGGCAAAGGTAGACATGGTGTTGTATCTGTAATCTCAACAAGCTGGGAGGCAGGAGGATGGCAAGTTTGAAGCCAGCCTGGGAAATTTAGTGATTTAATAAGACTCCTCAAAACAAAAAAATAACGGGCTAGGAATGTAGCTCATTGAGAAGGCCTTGAACCAAACCCCCAACCACCATAAGCAAACCAAAAAAAGGAAAACCTCAGGAGCAATGAACTCCCAGCCCCTTCACCAGACACATGACAGGAAGATGCAAGTCACCAGTTGCTGTGTCACAAAACTGTTACTAGGACCTCCTTTTGCCCTGCAGTCATATTTACGGGCTCCTATTTAGTAGCTCAGACAAAAGCCGCTAGTATGCTTTTAAAGGTGTATTTACGATTACAATGATGTAAAGATTTGTTTCAGTTAAATGGCATTTTACAATACTATCCTATAATGTTTTCAGGGTGTATTATAATTTCCTATATTATAATATAGTATAATATTTCAGAGCTGGGCGTGGTGGCGCATGCCTGTAATTCCAGCACTCGGGAGGCTGAGGCAGGAGGATCGTTGTTGAGTTCGAGACCAGCCTGAGCTACAAAGTGAGCTTAAGGCCAGCCTGAACTGCAGTGAGACCCTGTCTCGAAAAGACAAAAAAAAAAAAAAAAATTTCAGACATGCTTTTCCTGCTTGTCTCATAAGAGTTGAGTACTGTAATCCCATAGTTCTCTACATTGACTTCATTCATCTCTCACTTCTTATTTCTGGTTTAATTTCACAACTAAAATAAAGTGTGAAGCAACTTGAAGGTCCTTGCCTGAAGCACTCTACTGCCTTTGGAATGCCTTCTGCTCTGTGACCGGAAGGACCAGTGAGTCTCGGGACGCCAGCCTCTCCTGACTCCTTGCTATGAAAGTAAGAACGGCTGACTCATTACTCTGTGCAAGTCGGGTGTCTGAGCCTTTCTATAGGTGTCTGAGAGGCCACGAGTAGCTTGCCCACCTCATATTGACAGCAAATGGGCACATGGCTTTGGAACCACCCTTCGTGCTGGATAAGACAGCTTAACGACACCAGCAAGACTAATACATCAAAACATTTGCTTGGCACTGTCAGTTAGTGTTAAACCATAGTTAGTTCAGAAGTTGTTCAATTGTTGGGCCTGTGCTGGATTTTTAAAGCGTGGCTGCTGCTGGCAGGAGAACCCTCTACGGCACTAATGGTGAGTGAACCTTTAGAGCTTTCAATGATAACAAACGGCCTACTGGGGCCCACAAACATGGGTTCACCACCATTGCTCTACAATCTGACCCTGCCAACAGCTAAGAAGTAAGAATGGATTTACTCATTTGTGTTTCCTCTCAATACCCAAAAGTATCTTAAACTATTGTGTGCCAATTAGCTCCATTTCCTCATGTCTCAGAAGCACATGACAAACCTTTCCAATGGAGGAGTCATATTTGTTGTGCTATACACTGCATGGGCACCGTGGAACTAGTAGTGCCACATTTCTTCACCCCCTAATGAGGAAGTATTTATCTGTGCTTCCTTGGAAAGGCTTTGGTGAATTGTATGTCTGACAGCTGCTATTGTTACTAAAGCCTGCGATGTAAAACCTTAAAGTGGAGGAGCAAGCTGGACTGAAGAGTTGTTTTCCCTGCCATAAAACCAGTATCACTCTGTTTCCCTAGCCCACTCAGCAGTGGTTAGATCCTGGCCCCAGCTGGTCCGCATTATCTTCACACGGTCATCACAGTACTCCTCTGTGCTCATGCAGGGAAGTTCATTGTGTGTGAAAAATATGTATTGAAGACTGACAGGAGGTAGTGTATTAGTACACCTGGCACATTCAAAGGTAGCATTGATTCGCATTTTACAAATCAATAGAAGAAGCCTCTGAAAAGATAAAGATGGGTCTTGAACCTTATTCCAGTGCTTTTTCGTCCCCTTCAGTACTGGAGTACTGGGGATTGAGCCTAGGAACTTTGTGCTGAGATATATGCCCAGCCTTTTTTTTTTTTCTTAGGGAAGGGTCTACAGGGTGTTCAGGGTCTCACTACTAGACTGGACTCATAGTGATCCACCTGTTTTCAGCCTCCCACGAGCTGGGATTACAGATGCCTGCCACCACACCTAGTCTCAATTGCCTTCTCAGCGTGCCTGGGGTGGGGTGGGGGAGCTGGCATGGCAGGCCCGGAGATTGAACTCTGGACCCTGAGCTGCTTTTATGTTTTGTTTTTTATTTTGAGATAAATTCTCTATAAGTTGTTGAATTGCCCAGGCTGGGCTCCAAGTTGTGATCCTCTGCTTCAGCCTCCCAGAGAGCTAGGATGCTAGCGGGCTGCCACATTAGCAGGCTCAGTGCCTTTTCTGTTATACTGAAATAGGGATCCTTCTTTCCTGTAGATTTATAATAGGCCTTCTGCATTAACTTATAGGCTGTTGGTGTCTGGTACAATGATGTTCCTAAAGCCTTAAGTAATCAACAAAAGGGCTAAATTTTTTTAAAATTTAATTTATTTTTACTTTATTTATTTTTTGGTGGAACTGGGGGTTGAACTCAGGCCCTTGTGCTTGCCAGGGAAGTGTTTATTCCACTGAGCCATCTCCCCAGCCCCATAAGGGCTAAATTAAGCCAATGATTGTCTCAGGTTGTTTCAAGGAAGAAAAACAGAGTAAAAAGAAATTCACTAATGTAGTGCAGGCTGCTCTTGAACTCACTAGGTAGTTCAGGCTGGTCTGGATTTTGCAGCAAAACTCCCTTTCAGCCTCCTGAGTGCTAGGACTACAGCCACGTGTCACCATGCCCAGCTAGAGACAGGTTTTAAAAGTAGTTGAATGAGCCAGGGATGGTGGCACATGCCTGTAATCCCAGCTATTCAGCAGGCTGTCGTAGGAGGATCATAAGTTCAAGGCCAGCCTGAGCAATTTATGTGAGACCTGTTTCCAAGTAAAACAGAAAAAGCCTGGGGGTGCAGCTCCACTGGTAGAACACCCCTGGGTTCAACCCTCAGTGCTGCCACCCCAAGAAAAGAGCAGCAGAGGCAATTTTAATTAAACTTGACCAACATTTGGGACTCATAGGCGAGGATGACTCAGACAGAGATGACTACTCTCGCAGTACATTCCCTTTTTGTTTTTAAATGAAAGGCTTTTCTCTGCTCAGGCACCAAGGGAAAAATGGGGCCATGATTACAGGGCCCAGCATTCCCACCATTTGAAATCTGATCTTCAATACACAGTGTTGCCACAAGCACACTGTGCATCTCTCCTCATGTCAGCTGACTGTGGGGCCCCCTCCCAGGGCCACGCACTGCACTGCGCCACAAGGACAGTCAGAGGCCAGACGTGCTGAGGCCATCTGACAACATCTCCATCCTTAACTATCTTAGCTCCTATTAGGTTACACATCAGGAACCATTGCTGTTTCCATATCTATTTCTTTGCTGAAATAAAAAATAGCAATACCGGGGGAGGACAGCCTGCTTAGGTGCACAGTTCAATATATCCATACTTGAAAATTAGTCTAACCCTCTTCCCTCTTTGTCCTTGGTACCACCTGGATTGATAGCTCAGCCTGAACTCTACCTTCTTACTACTATGGTGCTGGTCTCATGCATCTAGGTGAGACTCCAGGGCAGTGACAGTGAAGTGTTTTGGGCTTTTGGTGATACAAACAGCCTATTGTGGGACACATGCCATCAGTTCATCACATTGTCTGAGCCCATTCTGTGACCTGTCTGTTGACATATTTCTCTTAGTTGAAAGGCGAGTTGTGTTCTTTTAAACAAAAGACAGAAATTTTCTCATGGCACTGCGCTCTAAAGCCAACCATTATAAGTGTAGGTCAGATATCCACCCTCCTCACAATGATACAGTCATCAAAGGTCACTGACTGACCTGTGATGGCCTGACACTCCTGTGGCTTATGTCTTCACATACAGGAAGATAAACTTATGTAACATAATCTAAACATATCGGATTAGGTAGAATTTTAAGATCATATAAAAGTGATAGATTTAAAAAAAAAAGTGAGAGATCTTTTGTAGTTTTTTTTTTTTTTTTTTTTTCTTTTTTGAGACAGGGTCTCACCATGTAGTTCAGGCTGGCCTTAAGCTCACTTTGTAGCTCAGGCTGGTCTCGAACTCACAACAATCCTCCTGCCTCAGCCTCCCGAGTGCTGGGATTACAGGCATGCGCCACCACGCCCGGCTTCTTTTGTAGTTTTTAAAAATATTTTTTTTCAGGTAAATTAGACATTTGTTTTATTGTGTCCCAAGGGAAAAAGGAAAGGGAATAATGCTTTATTTCACAAGGTACTGACCAAGCCAATTTTTTAAAAAGTCATATCTTACAATGCTAATCAAATTCCACTTTGCTTATAATAGACCAGATTATATCCTGGGCATTAGTAATCATTTATAAAGAAAACATTTCGGCTATTTGGTGAATATATTTTACCCTAAGCCTGCTTTATAGTTACTATTGATTTCATCGTCACTTTTCTTAACTTTTTCTTTCTTTTTTTTGGCAGAACTGGGGATTGAACTCAGGCCCTTGCACTTGCTAGGGAAGCGCTTATTCCACTGAGCTGTCTCCCCGGTCTCTTCTTAATTTTTTTTCCTAGTTATCAAACAGAGATATGCTGACAATTGCCAGTACTAACAAGATCAAAAAACCATACTTTAACCAAGAATTGGTTTTTCAATTCTACCAGTTCTGGCATTGATACTGTAAGTAAAAAGTAAAGAACTGGTAACATTCAGCTGTGTTAAATCCTGATCTGAGATCATGAGGTATCATTCTCCTTTCTAATGTGTGTATAGTCCATCACGTCTTTCTATTCAATTCTTCCATTATCGCTCTGAATACCATCTCTCAGTCCAAAGTCTATTCCTGAGAGTGGCTAATATTTATCTTGTTGAATCGCCTAAGGAATGTTACTATTACACTTTAAGGTACTTCTACCCAGTGTAGTAACCTGAGATCAGCCCTGGACTACGGTTTGAAGGATCAGTTCACAACCACAAAGTTCCAGCCTAAATATAGATTGTAGATCTTTTTTGACCTCTTTCTAACTTGGATTTTTTTCCATGAAAATTTATAATGAAAAGTTTTTATTTCAGAATTGAAGTTTGTGTGGTAGGGACAGCGTAGTGTACAGTACTTGTTAGCACAGACAAGACCCTGGATCCAATTTGTGTCAATACCTCCCTCCCAAAACAGAGAAAAGTTTAGACATAACTTTCTGATTGAAGAGTCAAAAGATTTGCAACCCTGGGATAATATTCTTGCATGGAAGTACAGTTAACTGGAAATAAACAGCAGCTGCATTTCAATGCAGTTCTCTAGGAGGCTGAGGCAGGAGGATCACAAGTTCAAGCCCAGCCTGAACAACTTAGTGTCTTAATGAGACCCATCTTAAAAGAAAAAAGAAAAAAAAAAAATTCAAGAGGACTGGGAACGTATCTAACTGTAAAGACATTAAACCCGTAGTGCATACATACGCACACACTATGGTACTGTATAACCCATCCTACCATTTCTTGCTTCCCTTTAGTTTCCAGAGGATTTAGTAAACAAACCCTACTGCTTTCTGTGACATTGAATACTATATTCCTTTTTTAGCATTAAAAGTAAATGTATGACCTTTCTGACTTATTTAAAATTTCATAGCTTTTAATAAAAACTTTTCTTTAAAATCTAGACATTGGTGGGCCAACAAGGTAGCTGAGCAGACTAAGTGCCTGCTTAGGCAAGCCCAGGGATGAGGGTTTGATGCTGTGACCGGAGCGGTGGCATTTGCCTGTAATCCCAGCACTGGCGAGGCTGAAAACAGGAGGATAGCTACAAGTCTGAGCTGTGTAGTGAGACCCTATACCAAATACATAAAAAATAATAAAAAATCTAGATATTGGTTAGTTTTGTTTACAATGGCTTGGCCCCTGGATGGGATTTTCTTTCTTTTTTTTTGTCTTTTTTTTTTTTTTTTTTGAGACAGGGTCTCACTATGCAGTTCAGGCTGGCCTGTGGCAGGGATTTTCTAAAACAACACAGGGTCTTGAGTCTTCAGGTTAAGGTAGGAAATTTGCAAACTAGGTTAGAGTTATTCTGTTATTAAAAGAGACCATGTTAACATCAGTTATGTTTTTCCTTAAAGTTTCAGTGTTTTGAGTTTTTTATATACAGTAAATCTGGGCAAATCAATTTGCCAGACTTTCCCTTCTTCCTCTCCTTCCTCTCTTCTTCCTCGTCCTCCTCCTTTCATTTGTCATCAGCTTCAAGAACAGACAACGTTGGAGAAAGTAAGGTTAACATGCAAGAATACCCTGTTTGACAACTTGCAAAAGAGTGATGTGTTTGGTTGAACTAAGGTCAAGCATTCTGGGGATTTTTGTAGCTCTTCTTTATTCCTTAAGAGAAACTGAACAGAGCTGAGTTTACAAAAATTTACAAGTATTAACCTGAGAGCCTACAACTCCCCCAGAAAATATGATAAGAAAGTAAACTGAACTGTGTTGAAAGTTCAGTTTAACTTTTATTTTATTTTATTTATTTATTTATTTATTTATTTATTTATTTATTTTAATGTCTTTTTGAGACAGGGTCTCACTATGCAGCTCAGGCTGCCCTTCAGCTCACTTTGTAGCTCAAGCTGGTCTTGAACTCACAACAATCTTCCTGCCTCAGCCTCCCAAGTGCTGGGATTATAGGCATGCGCCACCACGCCTGGCCCAGTTTAACTTTTAGATAGTTAGAAGTTGATATCTAAAGTGTGAGTGTTGTTTGAGTTTTTTAGACAAAATTAAAAACATTTATGATATACAATTTATGATATACAAATTTGGATTTCCATATTAGTTTGTTTTCTCTTCGTGAAGTACATGAAGCTGGGTAGTTTATTTACTTATTTATTTTTAGTTTCTTGAGATAAAATCTTGCTCTGTAGCCCAGGCTGGACATGAACTCAGCTGGACACTAGCTCACAGCAGTCCTTTAGTACAGGGCCTCACTACATGGATGGCTCGCAGTGATCCTCCTGCGGGGAGGAGGATCAGTCCCCCAAGGGCTGGGACTACAGGCGCGTGTCACCACACCCAGTCTCAATCACCATCTCAGTATGCGCCCTGGGGCTGGAGCCAGCATAGCACAGCAGAGATCAACCCCTGGCTGTTGCGCTCTGTCTAAGCAGGTGCTTTAGTCTGCTGAGCTCTCTGGCTGGCTGGTGAAGTTTATTTTTAAAACAGAGGTTTGGGGCCAGGAAGATAGTGCAGTATAATAAGGATCTGCCTGGTAAGGGTAAGGTACCGAGTTCAATCCCTGGTACTGCAAACAAAAGAACAAACAACAAACAAAAAACAGGTTTTTTAACAGGGAGATGGCTCAGTGGAATAAGTGCTTCCCTGGCAAGTGCAAGGACCTGAGTTCAATTCCTGGTTCCGCCAATAAAAAAAGTAAAAAAAAAAACCAGGTTTATTTCACTCATAGTCCTATAGGTCCATGGATACAGGCCAGTGATGGCTCTAGTTTAGTAAGGAGCCTTTAGCTGTGTCACAGGGTGGATACATCATGGTGGGTGCATGTTGCAATCAGAGAAAGCACCACAGGTCTGGCTTTCTCTGTTATAGTAACATGCTGGCAGGAGGACTAACTCATGAGAACTTCCCTAATCACTTCTAAGGTTGGCACCACCTGAGCCCACACTCTGTGTGTGTGTGTGTGTGTGTGTGTGTGTATGAGTGTGTGTGTGGTGTGGTGCTAGTGATTGAACATGGAGCCTTTGTACTGATCTACATCCCCAGCCCTTTTGTATTTTGTATTTGAAACAGGGTTTTGCTAAATGGCTAAGTTGCCCATCATGGGCTTGAACTTGTGATCCTCTTGCCTCAGTCTCCCTGAGTAACTAGAATTATAGGTGTATGTAACTAAATTTTGGCTGGCCATTTCATTTTTAAATGGATATTAATGTAGTCCATTTCAAGAGAAACTGGTGCACATTCATTTCATTTCTGGTATTCAACACTATCAAGTCAGTTTGTAAAGAAAAGGATGCTCCAATAATATATACCAGGATATCAAGAAAAGTAAATAATTGCTATGGAGCAGTTGCTGCTACCTAGCTGTGGATGGGCCTGATATAAAAGGCAAACATAGCACATCCAGACTTTATGAAGTAGTTTAACTTGCAAATAAGGCATCAGGGATCATGGTAGCAAATGCAAATAGCCTTTTATATTATATTAGTTCATAAAGCCTTTGCCTAGAAAGTATTTTTCAAGGCCAGGCATATAGCTCAGTGGCACAGTGCCTACCTGGCAAGCACAAGGTCCTGAGTTCAATTCTCAGTACCAAAAAACAAACAAAAAACAAGGGCGCATTTTGCACATTTAGGTGTTAGGAAATATCTGTCCATAGTGTCTTCCTGCAAAGATGCTTACATCTTATGCAAGCTAAAATGGATAAGAGAACATTCTGCATACTTCCTAATTTTTCTCCAAGTGTGATTTTTACAATCTGATTTAGACATAGCTTATAGATCTACATGCACAGCCTCTCAATAAATGAACATATTATGTATATACAGAAATGGTGCACTGGACTGGAGGACTATATAATCATTATTATAAGTACGAAATTTCCACATTGTATAAGTAGGTAATTCTCAAGTTTTTAAATTGAATATAAGTATGTTGAAAATACCATGAAAATATATATTAACTTTAAACATAAGGGCGAGCAAGATAGCTCAGTGAAGTAAGAGCCTGCTTTGGCAAACTCAGGGACCAGGATTCAATCCCTGGTCTGCATGCCACACTGAACCTAACCCCAGGAGAGCTGAGCTGGTGACTGAGTCCAGGAGTAGTAGCACATTCCTGTAACCCCAGCGCTGGGGAGGCTGAAAACAGGAGGATCACTATGAGCCTGAGCTGTGTAGTTAGACCCTGTACCAAGCACATCAATGAAAAACATTTCAGTAAAATTTTACCATAATAGGACTATATGTTAGTAATGCTTTTTCAGTTACTACATTTAGTTTCTGTTAGTTTTGAAATACAGCCTTGCTACACTTCTCAGGCTGCAATTCCAGCCTCAAATTATCCTCCTGCCTTGGTCTCTGGAGTATCTGGTACTGCAGATCAGTCCTAACTGTGCTTGGCTGGCCATTTCATTTTTAGGGCTGAACATTTTCTTTCAGTATCTTCATGGATCTCCTTAGACATGGGGCAAGTATGCTAACATAAAGGTATCTTCCATAGAAATCAATATCATATGCACTTAAGAGTGCAGGTCTGAGTCGGGGACGATGATACACACCTGTAATACCAGCACTCTGGGAGGCTGAGGCAGAAAGATTGCAAATTTGAGCTCAGCCTGGGCAACTTAGCCACTTAGCAAGACCCTGTCTCAAACAACAATAAAAACAGGGCTGGGGATGTAGCTTCACTGTGAAGGTCCTTGATTTGGGGCCCAGTGCCACAAACACACACATGCATACAAGAATTCGGGTCTGGAGGAGATTGCCCATGTAATCATGCATAAATAGCTTTCCTTCTCTAAATCTGTGTTACCTTGTCCTTAAAATGGTGCATCAGGACTTATCTTAGAGGATATGCTTTTGTGATGCTATACAATGAGAGACTTTGTCTGGCTGGGGATATAGCTTGGTGCAGAACACTTGCCTGGTGTGCACACCCTGGGTGGTTGGGCAGGGGAGACTTTGGTCTCTAGCCTGAGTTCCTGTTTTGAAGCTTCTAAAATACATGGAATTTCTACAGTAGTAGCACTGCCTTTGTTCTTCTGGTATAATCTTGGATTGTACTAGAGCTCTTATGCTGGTGAAAATGAAGGTCTGAGCTCTTTACTTTTAGTATTCACTTTACATTTTTGCCTAATAAGCCTTTGCATGGTTCTTTAAGACAAAGAAACAAACAAACTGGAGATGAAGCTCAGTGCAAAGCCTCTAGGTTCACTCTCCAGTACTGAAGAGAGAGAGAGAGAGAGAGAGAGAGAGAGAGAGAGAGAGAATTTGAAGCGTCAAGCTAAAGTTTAATAGCTTTGTGGTCAACAGAAATATCAGGAAGTTAGGATCAAGAAAAATAGTTAACCTAGCTATCAATCAGGCTTCTCTTTCTTTCTTTCTTTCTTTCTTTCTTTCTTTCTTTCTTTCTTTCTTTCTTTCTTTCTTTCTTTTTTTTTTTTATGGAACCGAAGATTGAACTCAGACCCTTGTGCTTGCCAGGGAAGCGCTTATTCTACTGAGCCATCTCCCCAGCCCCAAGCAGACTTCTTAGGACAGAACAATGACTTACTTTAAGACAATATTAAGGATTTCTTCTCCAAGTAAGGGGCAAATGTGCAGAAGCATCATCACAGTGAAATGCATGGCTTAGTAGAGGCTACACCTCTAATGCAACCGCGTCGACCCCGGGCCCTGCCTACTCTAGGAGCACTATAAAACTATCCTTCCTTATCCTTTCCTTTAGGTCAGTCTGGGGTCCCCATGCTCCCATTCTACAAGCACTGTCCCCTTTGCGTTTCAGCATAAGAGTAGATGTCTTATGCCTGTACCAAGGTGCTTCTGTCCGATTCTTCTTCTAGAGTAAGAATCCACGGAGTCTGTGCCATGAGCACTCAGAATCCCTTGAAGGATGAGGGAGGCTGGGTCCCCTAAAGGAATAATCCTGTAGGAATAATCCTACATAGCCCCCAAATATGCATCTATATCTAGTATGCATATACATATGCGTGTGTACATACATACATGTATATCTATACATATGTGTACGCACATTTACAATAAATCTGCTGCAGCCATTATCATGGTGCCAGAAGTGAAAGTAATTAAACTTTGGGGAGACTTTTGGATACTTTTGGACTTTTGGATACTGGTTCTGAATTGACCCTGACTCCTACCCTAGCAGAACTTGTGTGGCGCCAAAGTGGGAGTTGATAGAGGTCAGTAATGTTTCCCAGTGTGTCTGTTTCACAGACTGGTGCTTCCCTAAACCCACCTTCAGTTTGGAAATGCATCATTGCAGGAGACAAATCAGCCACTGTGAGAATTCTTACACTTGTTCCCTAACCTGTGAATTAAGGGCTCTTATGGTAGCAAAAGCCAAGTAGTTGCTATTCTCATGGTCTCTGTCTATCAAAATAGTAAACCAAGACATTAGTATATTGTTGGAGGAACTATAGAGAGGAGCCATTTCTTAATCCTCCCTAACCTATAATGTAAGACAAAAGAAAACTAACCCAATAAAGACAGGATGGCTAAAGATTCAGACCCTTTATAAATGATGGCATGGTGGCTGGGACGTAGCTCAAAGGCAGAGCGCCGGCTTAGCATGCTCAAGCCAGCGTGGGAAAGAAGGACTAGGTCATCTCTCTGATCAAATAGCATGGGTGTCTAACTCGCTTGATGAGGGCCAAGGGAACATGAAATAGGTAGTTGAAAAGCAATTTAATATTAGCATGATCATCTGAACGGTTGTACCAATGAGGAATGTGATTATTATTAACATTTCTTCCTAATTTTCATTCTTCCATCTTCCTTCTTTCAATAAGAGTCTCGATATTTTGTCCAGGCTGGCCCAGAACTCCTAGTCTCCAGAAAGATCCTGCCTCAGCCTCCAGAGTAATTGGGACTACAGTGTATGCCATCATGCCCAGTTCTTTTCTCCCTTATTTTGTATATGTACAACCAACTTTGTTGTATTTCCTATTTCTATTTATTTATCATCAAACATAAGGGGCTTTAATAGTGAGTTGCTTTGTATGTCAGAATTTGCCGAACACGTTATCAGATAGGAAGGGGATTCAACTCAAAGGAGAACCAGCATCACTCACAGAGGAATAAAGGAGCTTCGTGTCCTGTTTGGGAGTTAACTAATAAGGTTTTCGTTACATCAGGGGTGACTGACCTTACTCTTGTTTCCAGCTGAAAGATGAGAGTGAGTACAAGAGGATGCTAAACGGCCAAGGGCTGGACAGTGGGGGCTGTGTGTTGTGTCAACTGAGCTGTCCTGCGACTGCACTTCCCAGAAGTCTCCTTCCTTCGTCCCCGAGTCAGTGCACAAGAAGAATGTCGATGCGATTGAGAACGCAGAAGTGGGACGGCAGCCAGTTCTTTCTGTACTTGGAAGGCACTGTTGCAATACACTTTGTTGCTTATCTGGGGCAATCAAGACCACAGCCACTGAGCTCCTGCAGAATTTTCTCCCTCACCTTCTTTGAGACCTTGGTCAGGTTTATGTTCAACGCCCCTCCAAGAAAAGGGGCGTTCTCTTTTCCTATATATCATTCTCATCGCTGCTTCCGGGGATTTGGAAACAGTTTAAAAACCACAAGAATCTTTCTCTCTCCTCACGGACGGATGCACTTGAGGAAGTGAAGATAAAGTCTCTCTTCCCACGGCGGTCATGTAGCTGCCAGGGTCTCCCAAAGGGCGCACAGTGCAGAAGGTCCCTGTCACACAGCTCAGCTGTGGCACATGGGACTACTTGAAGAGCCATTTGGAGCAATGGAGAACGGCCACGGACTGCATGCTGATTGGAGATCCAGATACTGCATGCTTCTGGGCTTTCAGTTGGTTCCTTGTCCCACTGGAAAGAAGGTGGATGCCACTGGGAATGCAGGGCCACAAAAAGTGAGTGGAGGACTTGTGAAATCAAAAAGAGCTACCAGCGGATCTCAGGTAAAGGTTCTCAGAGACCAGGTACCCACTGAACTGTGAAAAACATCTTTTTGTTGGCATTAAAGAACTTGAATGAAAAACATCACCTAACAGGGAGTTTTTTTGTTATTGTTGTTTGTTTTTATTTTTTGAGACAGGGTCTCACCACATAATCTAGGCTGGCCTCAAACTCACAGTGATCCTTTTATCTCAGCTTCCCGTGTTGAGATTATAGGCCTGCACCACCACGTCTGGGACGTAAGAGATTATTTTGAACCATATGGGAAATTTTAAAGTAACTGAAATCATGACTAAGTAGTAGAAAAAAAAATAGAGGCTTTTCTTCTGTAACCTTGGCAACCACAACTTCTCGGATAAGACTGTCATTCAGAAATAGCATCCTGTACTGAGAACAGTTGTGAAGTATGGAAGGGGTGATACAAGAGATGAGTTGTGCTTCTTCCACCCAAAGAAGTCTAAGTAGTTCTAGAAACTTTGCTGGTGGTTTGAAGGTGATTGTGGTGGGAACAACAACTTGATCAGAGAGGAAATTACCCTAGTTCTGGTGGCTTTGGTGGCAGCCACAATGACAGTGGCAGTGGGAACATCCACAGTAGATTGCTAATGATGGGGACAGTTTTGGGTATTCCACCGAGCCTGAGCCATCTCCCTGGACCTTTCTTTTTCTTTTCTTTTTTGATGGAACCAGGGATTGAACTCAGACCCTTATGCTTGCCAGGGAAGCACTTATTCTACTGAGCCATCTCCCCAGTCTGATGGGGACAATTTTGGAAGTGATAAGAAGCTCTAGTGATTTTGGCAATTCCAACAATCAGTCTTCAATTTTGGACCCATGAAAAGAGAACACTTTGGAAGCAGAATTAATGTCTGCTACATGAAGTGTAAAACTTCCTGACAAAAATTTTAAGGTTAAAAAAAAAAAATAACTTGCCACCTGGAAAACTTAGTGAAAAGAAAAGGAAGCAGCTCCTGGAATCAAGAAAGAGCTGCCAGGAAAACTAGAAGTCACAGAGAAACTGGAGAAATTTTATAGAATGCAGACAAAAGAACCAACAGTCTAGAATGCTAACTCAGCTCACAGGTCTCCGCAAACCCACAGTGAGCCTGGACAGGGTTGGCAGAGCCAGGGAGAAACAACAGGCCAGCAGTTCTAGCACCAAGAAAAGCAGTTGCTGTGAACTGCAAATTCAGTGCTGGATTTTACTCTGAAAATGCATGGCAGGCTAGAATTGGAGAAGAAATCCATTACAGGGCTCACCACATTGGTATGTGATGTACCTAGGTGACCTTCTGCTACAGGAAACTGTTTAAGACTGAGCTGCACTGGGAATCAGAGGTCATAGGAGCAAATACAGTGTAGGACTTCTGAAGTGACTGGGTGGGAGATAGCCATAAGAGATAGTCACAGAGAGGGCAAGAACTAGACATAGATGACCTGAAAGGCTTAAGCTCATGCTGGAAAGGACAGAGGGTCAGTCTGAAGGTGTTGGTGTCAGGTCCAGTGGTCTGCGCTCTTCACCCTCCACCCCCACCCCTCTGCCCTGGGCTGTCCACCTCCCCAGCACAAAACTCAGTGGATTGTTCATTTTCCCATCTGCCAATATACATCTCAGCTTTGACAGTTACCACAGGTGGAAGCATACAGATAGAGGGGTGTCTGGAGCATGGAAAGGGGGCACCTCACAAACTCAAGGGCTGTAATGCTAGGTGGAAAAATATGCACACTGGGAGTAGCTGGAACAAACACAACTTCAGGTCAGAAGCCTTTGACAACCACACCTAAAGCAAAAGGCAGGGTGGAAGACAGTGCTCACACACAAAAATGTGAGTGTGGAAACAAAGTAGTTCTTAACAAGGACTCACCCTCCCTCCCACATTAGCTAGGAGAGTCAGGCACTATGGACCCAAGGGAGAACCTACTCATCCAAAAGCAGAGATATGTTTTTACTTACTTCTCTTTGACTTCACTGGTTTGGGGGGGGTAGAGGAATTTTTTTTTCAATTTAATTTCATTCTTTTTTTTTCTCTTTTCTTGTGTTTTATCTGCTCTGTTTCTTTTATATAATAAATTATTTATTTTTGGTACCAGGGATTGAATGTACTTGCCAGGCAGGTGCTTAAGCCATTGAGCTTTCTCCCCAGCCCTAATTAATTTTTTTCTGTTTAATAGCATCTGTTATCTTTTTTTTTTTTTTTTTTTTTTTTACAGAACAGGGCATTGAACTCAGGCCCTTGTGCTTGCCAGGGAAGTGCTTATTCTACTGAGCCAGATGGTGGGAACAACAAGTTTGATCACAGAGGAAATTACCCTAGTTCCGGTAGCTTTGGTAGCAGCCACAGTGACAGTGGCAGCGGGAACATCCACAGTAGATTGTTAATGATGGGGGCAATTTTGGAAGTGATAAGAGGCTCTAGTGATTTTGGCAATTACAACAGTCAGCCTTCAAGCCCTCCTTTATCTTACTTTTTCTCACCTTTTCTTTTTTACTGTTTTTAATTTTACTTCTATGTTCCTATTCTCTACCTCCTTACTTTTAATAGTCTTACATTAAGCTGTATTAATCTTTGGATATTTAGTTAGCTATACTATTGTTAATTTTTTCTATTGTTAATGGTGATATAGTTGGTTCATTTAGTAGATATTTATTGTATGTCTTTGCATGTGTATGACTGCTACAGGCATCTTTTCTTCTATTGTTAAGGTTGATACAGTGGTAGCTTTGTTTTATTTTATATTTTGGTTTTTGAATTTTTTTTTTTTTTTTTTTTGCAGAACCAGGGATTGAACTCAGGCCCTTGCACTTGCCAAGGAAGTGATTATTCCACTGAGCCATCTCCCCGGCCCTATTTTGCTTTTTTGAGACAGGATCATTTTATATAACTCAGGTTGGCCTTAAACTTGTGGTTTTCTTTCTGTCTTCAACTTCCAAATGCTAGAAGGCATTTACCCCTATGAATAGTGGTGGCTTTAATTGGTACCTACAGTGTTTCAATGTATCCAATTTGTCTTTGACTCTATTATTGATGCTGACTTTGCGGTAACTGTAATTGTTGGTTCTTAGTGCTTTATTTTCTAATGGAATGAATATAGTGGTAGGGTGAGCAGTTAGGCAGAAGAGGAGAAATGGAATCAGCAACAGGAAAATAATGCAATGTTAAAAATAAGTCAATACATTTCAGTAATAACTCAATATGAATGGTCTCAACTACCCATTCAAAAGGCATAGATAGGCAGATGGGACCAAAAGCAAAAAACCCAACAGTATGCTGTGTATAAGAAACACTGCATACAAAATTATATTCATAGACTAAAGCTTGAAGGATAGAAACCAATGTTCTATGTTTTTTTTTTTTTTTTTTGTCTTTTTGAGACAGGGTCTCACTGCAGTTCAGGCTGGCCT
The DNA here is from genome assembly GCA_004027165.1 of Ctenomys sociabilis. Classification (NCBI taxonomy): domain Eukaryota; kingdom Metazoa; phylum Chordata; class Mammalia; order Rodentia; family Ctenomyidae; genus Ctenomys; species Ctenomys sociabilis. The sequence goes on from PVKA01003815.1 coordinate 78,756, forward strand.
AAGCTCACTTTGTAGCTCAGGCTGGTCTCGAACTCACCAATAATCCTCCTGCCTCTGCCTCCCGAGTGCTGGGATTACAGGCATGTGCCACCACGCCCAGCGAAACCAATGTTCTATGCAAAAGGAACTTGAAAACAAGCAATCTTATTTAGCCAGAACAGGCAAAGGATATCCCTACATATTGCTTAAGGGAAAATGTAGCAGGAAGCGATAACAATTCTAAGCATATATAAACTGAACATGTGTGCACCCAACCTCATAAAGTAAACACTATTGCCGATAAAAGATCAGATAGGGCTGGCGAGATAACTCAGCAGACTAAGCACCTGCTTTGGCAAGTGCAGAGCCTGAGGTTTGATCCCTGGCACCACATGTGGTGCTGGCCCCGCCTACCCGGGGGCACGCTGACCACTAAGACCAGGCATGGTGGCACATGCCTACAATCCCAGTGCTGGGGAAGCTGAACACAGGAGGATCACTATGAGACTGAGCTGTGTAGTGGGACCCTGTACTAAATACATAAAAGATAAATAAATAAAAATAAAATATCAGATAGACATTAGCACAACTATATTGGGAGACATCAATACCAAGTAGACAAAATCACAACTAGACAAAATCAACAAAAAAATTATCAGAATAAATGAGACCTTCAAAAACATGGGCTTAATATCTACAGACTATTCCACTGAAAGAAGATAATTAGACCTCTCCAAAATAAACTTACAGACTAGCCTATAAAAACATGCAATGGGTAGGGCGATGGCTCAGTGGAATAAGTGCTCCCCTGGCAAGCACAAGGGCCTGAGTTCAATCCCTGGTTCTGAAAAAAAAAAAAAATGCAACATAAACACAAAAGAACCAAAATTATCCCATCCATATCCCAGATCACAGTATAATGAAACTGGAAATCAATGGCAAAAGAAGACACAGGAGTTACAGCAAACACATGGAAATTAAACATGACATTCTTGAAAATCAGTGGATTATTGAAGAAATTAGACATTTCTCAGAATCAAACAATAATGCCAGTATAGCATACTAGAATGGATGGAACACAATACAAGCAGTCCAGAAGGAATTTTATAGTTGTGAATGTCTGTGTCCGATCAAGTGTGAGCCCAAATGATGTACCTAAGGTCCTAAACAACAAGAACATGGGGCCGGGGAGATAGCTCAGTAGAATAAGCACCTGCCTGGCAAGTGCAGGGTCCTGAGTTCAATCTCCGGTACCACAAAAATAAATAAACAAAATAAAAAACAAGAACAATTCAAATCCAAAGCTAGTACAGGAGTACCTCAGTTCATGGACATCCTCAGCAAAATTGTGATTCTGTTCACGAACTCTACATCAGGTGACAACCACAGCTGCAGCCATCTCCACACAACCACGAGCAAGGCCATTTTTCCCACTCTGACCTGCGGCCGTGAAGCTGAAGACACAAGTATTGCTCTAGCTGAGGTCACGGTCGCAGACAGGCCTGCGTGCACTGGCTGTAAAGCTTGTTGGGTGCTTTTTCACACATGCAGCACTGGACAGCATGGTTCAATCCAACATGGCTCCAAAGAAAGCAAAGAGCTGCTGTAATGAGGGTGACGAGAAAGTGCAGAGCGAGAGTGGTAAGGCTTTGAAGAAAATAACTACTGAATTGAAGAAGGAAATTGTAGAAGACAAGAATGTGGAATTCGTGTGGCTGATCTGGCCTCAGTACCAGATGGTGACGTTGGCTACTTTGAAAAATAAAAACGCCATCAAAGGAGTTGGGTGGCAAACGGTGTAATTATGTTAACCAAGCTGAAGACACAAGTATTGCGAGAGGTAGAAAAACTTTTGTTAGTATGATTGAATGAGAAACAGCTGGCAAGTGATAACATTAAGTGAAGCCATGACTTGCAAAAAAGCCAGGGGCTTGCACTGGGGTTTCCTGCAATTTAAAAAATAAAGAAAAAGAAAAAAAAAAAAAAATCCCTCTACAAGTGCAACTGTTGATGAATTTAAAACCAGCAGAGGATGGTTTGATAAATTCCACAGAAGAAGTGGCATAGATTCCACAGTGGGATATGACATGGTGAGGCTTCCAGTTCTCACAAGACCGCTGCAGAAACCTACAAGAATATAAAATAAAGCCATAATAATATGCTGAGCTGTAAATGGCTCTAGTCAACAACTTCTACTATTGTGGACTGCTGGACTGTGTTGCATTGTTTTGCTGAATTCAAGCACTTATAATAATTGAATGATGATAGAATACCCATCTCTGACAGGACTAAACAAAAAAAAAAAGGGGGGGGGATACAAAAGGAAGGACAATTCTTGCTGGTATATACAGAACAGTTAAGATAAATATGCAATACTTTCGCATAATTCTATGAGAAGAAAGATTTGCACTAGTAGTGTTTGGACAGGATATCCTGTCTGCTTCTTCTACTATGGATAACCACTAGGAAGATAACAATGTAAAAACTATTAATTATTGAAACTATCCTATAAATCAGCTTTAAAAAAATAGGTATGCAGCTACATTCTCTTAATTCATTGTACAGAGGCATCTGCTCTAATAGTGTTTGTAAATAGAATATCATGTCTATACCTTGCACAACAAGAAACCACTATGAAAACAATATACAATGTATTTATTATTGAATCTGTTCTAATAATTTGATATGAAACTGTCTCATTGCTATTTGTTCTTCAATAAAATTATGGAAAATAAAAAAAAAAAGAAACCTACAAGAAAGAATTCATGAGGGCAGAAAGACACATCGCTCAGCAAGTGTTCAACTGTGCTGACACAGGGCTTTTCTGGAAGAAAATGCTGAACAGAACCTGTATCCTACAGGAGGAAACGGCGCTGGTGGGACACAAATGACCCTGTAGCTGTGTGCAGATGCAAGCTCCAATTTGGAGATGAAGCCAGACCCCTCATGCATTTCAAGGCTCAGAATGTGAGCAAGGTCAGACTGCCTGTCACATGGAGGGCCACTGTGAAGGCTTGCACAAGATGTTCATCCTCACCGTTAAGAGATCTCTTTCTAAGAACCAAGGACCTGAAAGATGCCTGCTTCTGATGGACAATGCCCCAACACTCCCTCCAGCCTTGGAGGATGATACGATGCTATGACTTCATAAAGGCCAAGCTCATCCCTCAAAACCCCTTCCTCTTCAGCCCGTGGACCAGCAAATGACCCACAACTTCAAGAAGCTGTACAGGAAGGGACACTTCACCAGCTGCTTTAATGTCACAGAAGAAAATTCCTTGATATTGAAGGAGGTCTGGAAGAAACATTTTAATGTTCTCCACCACATCAACCTCATTGACAAAGCCTAGAAAGATGTCATGAGCTGAACCTTAATCTCAGCCTGGAGGAAGCAGTGGCCAGAACGTGTCACTGGACGTGACTCTGAAGGGTCTGATGCACAGGTGGTAGAGGAGGTAGTGTCCAAGGGAAAAGGATGGGCCGGAATGCCAATGGTGCCGACACTGAGTTTGTTGTGCCATCACTCCTGGCCTCCCTTTTCCATATTATGTCTCTTATTTTGCTATTTGTATTTGTTTCCTATACGGAGAAATCATACAATATTTAAGCTTTGTTTAAGTGACTTATCTCACTTAACATTATGGTCTCAGGGTGCATGCATTTTACAAATAACTCAAGGTTATCCTTCTTTATAGCAGAGTAGTACTCCACTGTGTAGAAATACCACGTTGTCTCTATTCTTTTGTCTGTTGATGAATATATGGGCTGCTTCCAAGATTTAGCTATTATGTATTGTGCTACCATAAACACAGGTATGTATATACCTCTAGTATGACGTTTCTCACTCTTTAAGTAGTCTCAGATTTATGGTGCAGTGTGAATTAGATCCAAGTCACCCTAAGCCACATGCCATTCATTTTGTCACCTCTGGCTCGTCAGGAGCATTTTCTGCTTAATCTGTAAATATTTGTGGACCTGCTTTGCAGGTTCCCTGCTAAGTTTTGGAAAATTAATGTTGAGCAAGAGGCAAAAGCTCAAAGGTTTAAAAGGTAAAAATTGACATGCAGGAACAATCATGTTATACTGTGATAAGTAATGTTACAGAGGAAGACCAAAGTGCAGGGAGAGTTAGAGGAAGGAGTAGCAGATCGATCATTTCTGTTGGAGGTGGTGGCAGGGCTTCAAGGTGAGGTTAAGTCAGGCTTGAAGTAGTTTGCAGAGGATGCACTAGCGATTGCTTAGCAGACATGTAGTGGGAGGGTCATGTACAAAGAGAAGGAAGAATGAAATTGGAGGGACGGGTGAGTCAAATCAGTAAATAGCCCAGCATGGGAGCACATGCCTATAATCCCAGCACTCCAGACACGGAGGCAAGATCGCCTAGAGTTTGGAGCCAGCCTGGGCTACATAGTGAGACCCTGTCTCAAAAAACAAACAAAATAAGACAGGAGCCTGGCAACGAGGAGGTGGGAAGAGGAGGGGAGACCTAAAAACAAAGTGAAGGGCAGCCAAGGTGGGACACATGCCCCTGGTGGGATCGAAATAAACCAAGATTTCATTTCCAAGATGGAAAGCCCAGCAGAATGGGCTTTGGTTTTCCCCAGCACACCACAGGCCTGTGCGAATCCACTATCTCCCTGTAGAAGTATCTCACAGAAAATGCCCATGAGTCCAGCACTTAAAGAAAGACTATGGAAAACAAGGTCTTCATTTAATTCCTGTTGCAGCGTAGTAAAACATCTTAAAATAGAGAATGAAGAAAATAATCAGTCCTTTTGAGAGAAACCAGCATCTCCAATAGAAAAAAACTAGAGTTTCAAGAAAGTTTTAAACAAACAGATACTGAATCTGAAGAACATACATCCTTGAAAAATACTCTCAAGAATATCAATGCACGTGAGTCTAAGTCACTTGATACTGGGTCATAACAGCTTTCTCCAAAGCGATTTTGTGAATGAGAATCTTAAACAAGGATTAAAGGAAGAAAAAACAAAATTGGTGAAGCAAGTGCAGGAGAAGAAAGACCTCCTGCAAGGGCTAAAGCTAGTCAAAATGTATAGATCAAAGAATGACCTGTCTCATTTACAGCTGTTGATAAAAAAAAAAGTGGAGAAGCTGCAGCCAGCTGCTACTTTATGAGTTGCAGTCAGCTACTTCTGCAGAGAACAAAAACTAAGCCATACTCAGCTGATAGACAATTGTGACACTACAACAGAAGTGGAGAATTTGTAGATGTTTCATTAATCACTTATATTTTCAGAGTATCTTTTTTTTTTCTTCACTTTTTTTTTTCTAGGACTAGGGTATCAAACCTAGGCCCTCGTGTACACTCTACCACTGGGCCACTCCAGCAAATCTTTGGGAATGACAGCTTAATGAAAAGATACTTTAGGGGGCCAGGAAGATAGCTCAGTACAATAAGTGCTTGCCTGGCAAGAGCAGGGGCCTGAGTTCAATACCTGGTACTACAAAAAAAAAAAAAAAAAAAAAAAGACACTTAGGTTTCAGTGAGATAGCTCAGTGAACTAAGTACCTGTTTAGGCAAGTTCAGGGCCTGGGTTTGATCCCTGGCACCACATGCCACACCGGCCTGCCCCTGGGCATGCCGAGCCAGCCACTGAGACCCACTGTGGTGGCATATGCCTGTAATCACAGTGCTAGGGAGGCTGAAAACAGAAGGATCACTATGAGTCCAAGCTGCACAATGAGACCCTATACCAAATACATTTTTTTTTAAAAAAAAGACACTTAGACATTTTAAAGGAAAGGTGTTCACCATTAGGGCAGTAGTGGTGAGCCTATGGTACATATACCACAGCAGGCTGCTTGTATCATTGACAGCTCTAAAAGGTTCACCATCATTGTATTAGGTCTCAGAGTAACATGTCTCGGCCATCAATTTAGGACCCTCTAAGACATAGAAATTAAAATGAAATACAGGGCCGGGGAGATGGCTCAGTGGAATAAGTGCTTCCCTGGCAAGCGCAAGGGCCTGAGTTCAATCCCCGGTTCCACAAAAAAAAAAAAAAAAAAAAAAAAGAAATACAGTATTTTCAATAGATTTACCAAAGAAAATACCACATTTAAAGAGATCTTAAAAGGTAGATTTAGTGGCCCTTATCTGTCCATAATCCTAGCAGTCTGGGAGCTGACACAGAAAGATGAAAAGTTCGGGCTTACCTGGGCAAGACCCTGCCTCCTGCCCCCACCCCAAGATAAAGAGGGTTCAGATAGGGTTCTGTGTGAAGGCCCCATTGTGCACATGCACAAACACACCAATTTAAAGTCTTTAAGGGCCAGTCAAATTGCTCGGTGGATTAAAGTGCTTGCAAGCAGGAGCAGGGTCCAAGAGTTCGTCCCGGGCTGCGGTGCCAGGCTCAGCCCCAGGGTGCGCTGAGATGGCAATTGAGGCTGGGTATGATGGCCTGTGTCTGTAATGCCAGCTCTTGGGAGGCTGTAGACAGGCAGATCACTATGAGTCCCTGAACACCCTATAGACCCTTCCCTAAAATACAAAAATAAATAAATAAACAAATAAAAAAGAATAAAGTATGTTTGTTTGTTTTTTTATGTATTTGGTACAGGGTCTAGGGTGGGGGAGATGGCTCAGTAGAATAAGTGCTTCCCTCATAAGCACAAGGGCCTGAGTTCAATCCCTGGTTCCGGAAAAAAAAAAAAAAAAAACAGGTACAGGATCTCACTATGCAGCTCAGACTTGCAGTGATCCTCCTGCTTCCATCCTCCCCAGTGCTAGTATTACAGGTATGCGCCACCACGCCCGGGCTCAGTGGCCAGCTCACCGGGCCTGGGGTCGGAGCCAGCATGGCATGCGGTGCCAGCGATCAAGCCAAAGTCACAGTGACCATGAAAGCTAAGTATTTTCAATCAATTCAGAACATCAAGACAACCACAGCGGTGCAGCTAAAGACACTTAGGAGAAAAGGCTTCCAGAAAGTGTCAAGAACGATGGGCTCATTGTGTTCAAAGTAAGATATAGTACTGTAAGTATGCGGGAGGGGAGGCTTAATGCAGTGTGGCTTTTACTATGATACACTTGGGGGCCATTGAGACAAGGTCTTGCTACACGTCTTTGGCCTTGAACTCACTATGTAATCTAGTCTGGGCTCAAACTCACAGTGATCCTCCCTGTATTTCATTTTAGGACTTAATTTCTATGTCTTAGCCTCCTGAGTGCTGGGATTACAGGCATTTGTCACCATACTTTTTAAAAAATTTAATCATTCATCATGTTTTGTGATCACATGTATTTTAAGCTTAAGAAATATTTTAGGCATAAATTTTTAATATTTACTACAGCCAAGTTTTTTATTTTAGCTTTTTGTGGTGCTGAGGATTGAACCCAAGGCTTAGAATATGCTAAGTGAGCAATTTACCACTGAGCTAAACTCCAACCATTTTTTCTCCAGTATTAATTGAAACTAGGGTCTTACACTGAGCTATATCTCTACTCCTTTTTATTTTTATTTTTGAGGCAAGGTCTCCATAAATTATTGAATTGTCAAGGTTTGGCTCAAATTTGTGATCCTCCTGTCTCAGCATTCTTATAGATTATAGGCCTGCACCACCACAGTTGGCTAAAAAGCATCATTGTTTAGGAGGAAGAGAGAATATCTAAGAAGGCCTGAAAGGCAGGACACATGGACTTGTACTAGGGCCTGTATGTTCTGCTTTGAAAGCACCTCTTTGTCTACTTGCTTTTCTTTCTTTCTTTCTTTCTTTCTTTCTTTCTTTCTTTCTTTCTTTCTTTCTTTCTTTCTTTCTTTCTTTCTCTCTCTCTCTCTCTCTCTCTCTCTCTCTCTCTCTCTCTCTCTCTCTTTCTTTCTTTCTTTGTTTTAGTAAGGGTCTGCAGGGTCTCACTATGCAGCTCAGACTCGTAGTGGTACTGATCTGCCTGTGTTCAGCCTCCCAGGAGCTGGGATCACAGGCATGCGCACCACCATATCCAGTCTCCATCCCTGTCTCAGTGTGCCCAAGGGGCGGGGCCAGCACTGCAGGCCCGGAATCAAACCTCCAACTCCTGCATTTGCCTAAGCAGGCACTTTAATCTGCTGAGCTATTTGGCAGCCCCCTTGTCTACTTTCTTATTCTATTAACCTCAAGCTCTGTACATGTTTTCTATCTTGGAGTTACATGGAGTTACAAAGAAGTTGTTGGTGAATCTAAGATTAGGATCTAGACCCTCTGACCACCAAACTGAAAAGTTTCAGGTGAGTTCCTGACGATTTGTGAGAGCAGCTTGTAAGAGCGGAGGTTAGCACATCCAGAGGGCATATTCCAAATTACAAGAAATAGCCTTTGAGTTTGGTAATTGCAGTCCTAATCATCATCAAAAAGGCATTATCGGCATCTACGTGCAACAGGCAATTAAGGTGCAACAGGCAATTAAGGTAGGCACTGAGATATCTTAAGAATATATTATTGATCTCAGGATTTATACTCTATGAAGTTAAAACAAATATGTAAAGGATTATATAAAGGATATGTCCTATGACAATAAAAATGGGAAACCAATCTAGCACTACCCTAGGCAGTGAAGAATGAACATCAAACACTTCAGAAGTCAGTGCAGTTCAAGGTTAAGGGCCTCAATGGGTGAATAGCATTGAATGGCCCAGTATGGACTGGCTATAGGAGTTCCAAGTTCAGGGACACTGTCTCCAATCAATTAAGGAGGTGGGTCTCTTGCCTTCTGACTTGTCCCGCTTCCCACCTTCCACACAGGTGCCCCACCCCAAGATTTTCCTCTCTCAGGAAACATAACCTTTGCTAAGTCTTGAGATCAGAGGAAATTTTACTCTGTGCTAGTCCTGGCTCTGAACGTGGTGGGGACCTTTACCCAGGGTCAGCAGGAACCACCCTTGGGAGCCACTTAGTGCCGCCAGGCACGTCCACAGCAATTAGAGTAAAAGGACAGAGTTAAGGAAAGTCTTCTGAGGGCAGCTCTCCCCAGCCAGCTTTGGCAAGGTCAGCTGGGAGCCCTGCCATGGCTCCGTGTTCCCTGTGGGAGCTTTGCCCATCATTCTGCTAGTGTTGGATACAGAGCTGCTCCTGCGTTTGGCTCCTATAGGAGCAAGGAAGCCCCTGCTTTGAAGTACTCTGATTCTCTGAAACTGCACATTCAGCAACATCCCTACGCAGCTGAATCAATCAGAGAGAATTCATGGGTGTTCTGTTTTACAATTCTGGAGACTGAACCCGAAATCCTATTGAACTATACCACCAACCTAGAAAGACCTCAGGGAGTTTACAAATTGATTTCATTGTCAATAAAGTTATTGTTTCAATGTAGGAAAATAAAGGGTAACATGTTCAAGTCCAATTCAAATATATATGTCAGCAGAGCAGATGTGTTGCTTCAGTGTTTCTGTGCTTGTTGCTCCCTCTGGCTACAAGTCCTATCCAAAACAGATTCTCAAACTTTTTTTTTTTTTTTTTTTTTTTTTGAGACAAGGTTTCGCTATGTAGTTCAGGACGGTCTTGAACTCACTATGTAGCCCAGGAGCCCAGGTTGGCAATCCTTTTGCCTCAGCCTCTGGAGTACCAGCACCATAGGCACACACCACCATGCCTGGCTATGTAACTTTCTTCAGTAGATTTGTGCTCCAAATCATTGAGTGAGGTTGTCTTATTAAGCCCTTTATTTATTTATTTATTTATTTATATTTTTTCTTTTTTTTTTTTGTCTTTTCGAGACAGGGTCTCACTATGCAGTTCAGGCTGGCCTTAAGCTCACTTTGTAGCTCAGGCTGGTCTTGAACTCACAACACTCCTCCTGCCTCAGCCTCCCAAGTGCTGGGATTACAGGCATGCGCCACCACGCCCGGTTAAGCCCTTTTTTAAATGGTCCTTATCTGTACTTCTAGCTGTTGATGTTCTTTATTCTGCTTTTTAAATTTATTTTAAAATAGAAGGTACCAGGGCTGGGAAGATAGCTCAGTAGAATAAGTGCTTGCCTGGCAAGCTCAAGGTTCAACCAATCCCTGGTTCTACCAAAAATAAAAATAAAAGTAAAATAAAATAGAAGATACAATTTCCATATACACATATATTTATTATTATTATTATTATTCAGCCTTAAAAGTAAGTTCTCTAAGAACAGGAGCATTTTAGGTTTTGTTTATTTCTGAATCCCAGTGTTTGGGACACAGTGCATCCTCAATACACTACTGTGAGTTTGTTAAAGGAATACTAATAATTTAAAAAGAGCTGGGGAGCCGGGGAGATGGCTCAGTGGAATAAGTACTTCCCTGGCAAGTGCAAGGGCCTAAGTTCAATCCCCGGTTCTGCCAAAAATAAATAAATAAATAAAAATCTTTAAAAGCCGGGCGTGGTGGCGCATGCCTGTAATCCCAGCACTTGGGAGGCTGAGGCAGGAGGATTGTTGTGAGTTCGAGACCAGCCTGAGCTACAAAGTGAGCTCAAGGCCAGCCTGAACTGCATAGGAAGACCCTGTCTCAAAAAGACAAAAAAATAAAATAAATAAATAAATAAATAAATAAATAAAAAGAGCTATAATTCCAGCACTCAAATGTGTGAGGCAAGAAGATTACTATGCATTCAAGGTCAGCCTGAACTGAACAAGGTCCTATTACCAAAATAGTAAGACCCTATTACCAAGAAAAGGGAAGATGGAAGAGAAAAGCATTGCATTGTTCGTTCATTCTCTAATGTTATTTAATGAAATAAAACTGAAGAGACTGGAAGCAAGATGAAAAGTGTCCTAGCCTCCAAACCTTGTCAGCATTAGGCAGTCACTGTGCCTCTTTGATCCTCCCCTTGGAATCTGGCTGGCTCACCTCTATTTCAGTCCAGGTGACTCAGGCAGAGCAGGCCCATCTTAACTTCCAGGATCAGCTTGTGTCCCAGGTTGCTCTAGCCATTGCTTTTGGTTAGGGACTTGGTTTATGACCCAAGCAAGTATCATACAGAACACTGCTGGGAGTTTCGCTAAAACCATAGAAAAGGAAATATTTTTCACTGGCTGTTCCGAAGGATCAAGCCAGCCTGGAGCTGACAGTAGCTTATGTTCTATCACACAAGGAGACCTGGTTGACACTAAAATCATGCTAGTTGTAAGAAGAAAGCAAAGGCTGAGAGTCAGAAAGAGATAGTCAGGTGTCCCGAAGCTCCCTGTACCCCTGGGTTTCTCAGTCCTGCCTCAGTTAAGCACAACAAATTTAAATTGGGCTTCTTAAACTAGCACTCAAACAAAACAAAACAAAACAAAACTCATTCCTGTTGCACACTGTGCTCTATATCGCATCGTATGCCAATTTTCACTTGACCTAATGTTTATCTCAACTTATAAATTGTAGTTTACAATTATTCTTACAGGCTGGGGAGATAGCTCAGTGGTCTAAGCACCTACCTGGTAAGTGCAAAGACCTGGGTTCGACCCCTGGTACTGGGTGTGATGATGCACACCTGTAATCCTAGCACTGGGGAGGTTGATATAGGAGGATCACTATGAGTCCAAGCTGCACAGCAAGACTCTGTCCCAAATAAATAAATAAATAATAGGAGACCTTGTATCAAATAAATAAATAGTGTGACATGCAGGCCCCGGCCCCAGGGCTCACTGAAACAGAGATTGAGATTGGGCATGGTGGCAACCTCCTGTAATCCCAGTGCTTGGGAGACTGAAAACAGGAGGATCACTAAGAATCCTATCTGTATAGTGAGACCCTATAGACCCTGTACTAAAAATACAAAATAATAATAATAATTAATTAAAAGAAAAACACAAGACCCTGTGTAAATAAATAAATGAAAAAAACTTACATAATCATCCTTTAATTTTTAATAAATTATATGTGATACCATATTGTTTTTCTTTTTTTATGGTCTTTTTGAGACAGGGTCTCACTATGTAGTTCAGGCTGGCCTTGAACTCAACTTTGCAGCCCAGGCTCGTCTCAGATTTCCGACAGTCTTCCTACTTCAGCCTCCCAACTGCTGGGATCACAGATGTACACCACCACACACAGCTCATACAGTTATACTTGTTGTTGGTTAAACTGAAGCTTCTAGATATCAAACTATTATCCATTATCATATAACCAGTAAATGGCAAAGCAAGAACTCTAATGTAGGTCTTTGGGCTCTAAATCCAAGATCTATTCTATAGTTCTACTGCTGGTTTCTTAAGCATTGCTAGAGTTTCCTCAGAAATGTACTTCTCCCTTAACAGAAGAGAAGCTCATTTAAAGCCAGAATACCAGTAATTGCTTTCCACTGAGCCACACCTCCACCCCATCACACAATTTACAGTCCAATAATGGGTTGAGATTTGGTTTGAAAAGCACTGTTCTAGGTCATGTAATGTAAAGTCAAAGTCAAGCTTACATTTGCTATCACAAATGTGTCTTGAGTGCTCATAATGTACCAAGTATTTTGTGAGGGGAGGGAATGATATTAAAATAATACATAGATATTTTCATGAAGCTCACAATTTAGTAAAATAAAAATAGAGACTAAACTTACATAATTATAAAGACAAATAATGAGATAAAATAGGCACATGGAGGCACAAGAGCAGAAAGTTTACATCCTGTGAGATTCAGGCTTTAAGCAGCAGGTGGCACTTGACTCAGGTCTTGAACACCGGACAAGCTCTTGGTGTGGAAAGAACAGGTAGAGATAACAGCAGGAGCATGGGGTGAAGGACACTCAACATGTGTCTACGATACAAAGAATGAGAAACTCAACTGGAATGAAGCCTTTGCTTGATGGGGCAGTGAAAAGAAGGCTGGAACCATCATATTGGGAAACTTCAATGTCAGATGAAAAGTAGATTCTGTGCTTAAATGTGATAATACTTGTAAAGCACATGCATATTGGCAGGAAGTAGACAGCATAGGTTCACTTGGCTTTCCTTCTGTTTTTGCTCTCTAAGCAACAGGAAGCCATTGCAAGTTTCTAAGTTGGGACTGATCAGAGGGACACTGCAGATATTAAGAGTAGTGGAGGCCAAAGAAAGGGTGGCAACAGAAATAGAAATGAGCAGAAAACTGAACAATTGAAGTACTTGGTAATTAGCATTATTTGATGTGAGGAAGCACGAGAAATCTATGAGGATTTGTAGGTTTGAAATCCGTAGGAAAATGTATAAGAGCATGCTGGTTTGAGTAGAAAGGAGCATAGTCTATGATAGGCCAGTGCTGACTTCCAGGGACATCCAGAGAAAAAACAGTAGAAAGTAATCACAACAAGTAGTCAGAGATCAGAGAAAGTAACTGTAGAGAAAGATGACATTTTGGAGTCAATGTGAGGACGCTGATGCAGAGCCGTGGTTGGGAACGGAGGCTGCCTTCGAGGCTTTCCCGTGCCTGTGACAGTGAACAGGACCAAGACCCGATCTCCCATGAGGGACACAGACCGCTCATCAGCAAAAGCAATCCAGTAGGACAGTGCTAGGGGAAGGGGAGGGTTCTGTACAGGGTTGTGGGACAACATCAAAGACAAACTTTATCCAGACAAGGGGTCAGAGGAGGCTCTTTGCTAGAAGGAACATCTAAAGTGAGATCAGGGGCTGGCGAGATAACTCAGCAGTGTAAAGCACTTGCTTAGGCAAACTTTAGGCAGGCACAGGGGACTGTTGTTTGATCCCTGGCACCACATGCCATACCAGCCCTGCCTTCAGAGTGGGCCAAGCCGGCCAAAAAATAAAAATAAACTGAGATCACGAAGTGGGTAGGATTTAGCTAGGTGAAGGATAGAAGAGCAATAATGTTCCAGCACAGATACAATGTATATAAGACAAGAACCAATTGAAGACTTTGATTCTTTGGGGCATGAAAAACTTCTATGTGAGACTGGTGTTAGGTTCACTTCAGACAGAAATAAAACACAAATTCAATAGTTTTCTCAGTTTCTCAGCTGGCTCAACCTGTACTTCAAGTCAATTTTTACACTGAAGGTTGTTCTTTCCACTATCCCATTTTGTCCCATGAGTCTCTAATCTTGGGTGTGTCTCCAGTATTACAACACCGCAGTTATAGAGAGATTGTGAAAAATTAGAAGAGGACCTAGGGCTGAACCTCAAGAATGCCTACATTTAAGGAAGTGGAGGAGGAAGAAGGAGAGGAAGACAAGAGGAAAGAGGAGAAGTGGCAATTAAAAACACTTACAGAAAGAACTACTCAAAGTGGTGAACAGTATAGAAGCCAAAGTCAAAGGTGTAATAGTTTATATCAAGCTCAAGGGTCTGAGTTGAATCTCCTATTCCACCAAAAACAAAGAAACAAACAAACAAATAAACAAACCTAGGGCTGGGGAGATGGCTCAGTGGAATAAACGCTTCCCTGGCAAATGCAAAGGCCTGAGTTCAAACCCCAGTTCCACCAAAAAAAAAAAAAAAAAAAAAAAAAAGAAAGAATAGTTTGCTATCTCAGATATGAAGATGACGAAAGAGTTGTTTCTCACTGTACATGGTCAGTGGTAGTCTCCACGTAGCCAGTGAAACAGGAATTTTCAGAAAAGACAACAAAGGGTAGAGAAATCAACTAGGGGTGAGGAGGCAGAGTGCATGCAAATTACTTGAAATCAGTAACTTTGATTTCAAGTTACTGGAAGAAGTAACAAGGCAAGCCAGCTCTGAGACAGCAGGGCATTTGTGAAGATGAGCTCTTAGGATCAGTACTGAGGGAAAAATGAAATTGAGATCTGATAAAGCTTCAACCAACCTTCAGATATGCACAGGTGGGGAATCAGGGGTAAGAGACCCAAAGCAGATCAGGCACTAGATGTGGGGCTGCTTGGGAAGGGGGTGTGACCTTGTTGTAGGCAGCTGAGTTAGCTAGAAATATTATAGGCAGTCAGACCTAAAGACCAAAGATTAAACAAATGCCGACCTCCCTAAAGATTGGTATCCGAGATTGATCATCACCCTGAGGGAGACCAAGAATCATTAATCCGACTACTACTGGATGGCTACCTGATAAAGTCCTGTTCTACATTAATACCCGCTTGCTATGTGACTCGCTTCCCAATTTGGTCCTGGACTTAATCCATTTTACTTGAGCAATGGTGCTTGTAATCCCATTAGTTGACCATAGTTTTGTCCCACCTCATGCCCACCTAAGCAAGCTCCCATGTCTTCATCACCTTAGACCTGCCTCACCACATGGTTTTCCTCTATAAAGTCCTTAGAAGAGGCAGCTTCCTGGGAAACTACCCACTCGGGCCCCCTCCTGTCCCTCTCTTGGACAGGAGCTTTCTTTCCCTCAATAAATCTATTCTGCTCATAACCTCCGTTTGTTCCTAAAATTCATTCTTTGGTTTTAGAGAACATGAACTTGCGCAGATCGGGTCAGGAGATCATTTTCCCTATGTCATTTGGAGGTTGCCTATATCGTTTGGAGGTCACCCACCCGAGATCAGTTTTTCTCTGTGTTAACCTGATATCCTAGGGCCATCTGCAGCAGCACCATTCCTATTCCAAGCACCTAAGGCACTTGTCCTTTGTACTTGAAGATCTTGGGCACTGCATTCCAGTGTTCATTGGTGCAATAAGTTAGGAAGCTAGCAGACTTAAGTGAGGGATATTTTTAGTATAGATAATATACAATTTTAGAAATACATACATAAATAGAGGTGTTATTATTCTTTAGTGCCCAAGAATATTCACATTTAAAAGTGAGATAATATACTTATAGAACACTCCCTGATTCTTACTCCCTGGCTTTTGCTTGCAGCAGATGTGAAGATAAGATAATCTCTATTGAGAAGCTTACAATTTAATGGCAGAAAGCACCCTTGTAATTGCTACAGGGGTCTATTTTTATTTTATTCCTGTATGTACCAGTGTCTCCCTAGCCTGAGCTGGGTAGTTCTCAGTAAGTAATACAGAATAATACCCTGCTTGGTCAGGGTAAGAAATATTTGGGTAGCACATAGGATACAGGATAGGTGTAACACATCATGCCTGGGACAGCAGTAAGGCAGTGATCACAGTGGTAGGTTTTTTTTTTTTTTTTTTTTGTCTTTTTTTTTTGAGACAGGGTCTCGCTATGCAGTTCAGGCTGGCTTTAAGCTCACTTTGTAGCTCAGGCTGGTCTCGAACTCACAACAATCCTCCTGCCTCAGCCTCCCGAGTGCTGGGATTATAGGCATGCGCCACCACGCCCGGCTTAGTGGTAGGTATTTTAAGAGACCCTTAAAGAGAACATTCTCCAAGTAAAGAAGCAAAAGAACAGTAGGAGATCATTTTAAGCAGTTGTTTTAGATCAAACAAAAACAGAGAAAAAAATTAGAGTGGGTGGGAACAAAGCAGGGGCTACAAAACCCCTTTGTAAATAAGACACAGGCTGGAGATATAGCGTGGTGGTAGAATGCTTGCTTAAATTAGCATACATGATGCCTGAGTTCAAAACTCTACTACTAATAAAAACAAAAACAAAAACAAGCCCAGGTGTAGTAGCACATACCTATAATCCCAGCACTCTAGGATGCTGAAGTAGGAGGATCATAACGTGAAGCCCAACCTGGGCATTTTAGTGACTTAGCAAGACACTGTCTCAAAGCTCTGTTTCATTTTTGTGACAGAGTTTTACGATGGATTCCAGGTTAGCCTTTAACTCACTATATAGCTCAGGCTGGCCTTAGACTTGTGGGAGTTCTCCTGCCTCAGCCTCTTGAGTGCTGAGATTACAAGTGTGCACCACCAGTGTCTCAACTTTTTGTTTTAAAGGGCTGGGAGTGTGGCTCAGTGCAAGGTTCTAGGTTCAATTGCTAGTACTAAAAATAAATAAATAGATAAATAACACACAATAAGCAGACATTAACATGGCAGTCGTACATATTGACATCTGGACAGAGGTGAGTATTCTTTACTATCATGTGGAATGATTAGTGAATTTACATTAATAGGATTTTGTGAAAGAGATAGTCTTTGAGGTAGATGGCAGGGAGTTGTTCTCACTGTAGAAGACAGAAGTGGTATTGTGAAGTGTTAAACACAATGTACACAATAAGAATTCAGTTAATGTTGTCAGTTATGGAAGTGAGAATTGGGGGCTACTGAGGTAAGAGTGGAGAGTGTACGATGGGAGATACGGCTGAATAAAGGAAACAGTGGGGTTTAGTAGAGTTTCATTTTAAAATCCATTCCTATTTTCATTTTATTTGCAGTACTAGGAATCAGACCAGAGCCTCACACATGCAAGACTGGGTCTCTATCGCTGAGCTACATCCCCAGTCCCATCCTTTCAGCATTCATAAACTCAAGCTTTTTCCCCACAAGACTGAAGTTCATGGATGATTTCACTACTTCTGTTCTCTATTGAAGTAGAACTAATGTCCCCATCGCCATCTGCAGAGGGAACCTCTGCTTTAGGGAATTTGTCAAATATAAAAACAGGAGACAGACTGTTATAATGGTATGACTTTCAGCATTTGAACCCCCAGAAAAGGACTCTCATCTGGGGTGCTGGACAGAACACTCAAAAATTCCTTCCACTGTTACGATGGTCATTCTACACACGAACCATAGCCACTTGCCTGGAAGTGTACTTTCACTAATTTGAATTTATTATTTCTTTTCACTCTATATTGTGTTTGTACAGTACTGAGGTCTCTCTTAAAACTATCAGAAAACTTTTGCTACCTGAGAAGCAGCCAGTCTTCTCCTCTCTATCCTATCCCACTCCAAAGTATCTCCTGTCTGGCTTTGTTTTGCAAGTCATTTTCCCTGCGCTCCCCTCAAGAGTAAAAATTCTTGGTTGTTCTGGATTTCTGTTTTGCAGCCTCAGGGGCTTTTTCTTGTTCTTTTCCATCAGGCATCCAACCCTAGGTTTGCCTGGCTTTCTTTTCCACCCATGAATCACTGGTTGACCAGGTTGATGCCAGCGGCACCTTCAAATACTAAGGGATAGCTAAGGCGGCACTTTTGCCTTCACTTTGAGACTCCTTTTAATTGCATTGGTACTGCACGTACTATATGGAAAATCTATGCTGAATGTCAGTCTTTGGGTTAATTAGTTTCACTTCTGGTCCCAGGGGAGCAGAGTCCTAGTAAACAAGTGGCCCCTGTACATACAAGTGCCTGAGCTGGATTCCCTCCAAAGGAGGGGCTTACTGAAGGAATTTCCTCTTTCTCCACCCCTTCCCTCCACCAGCACCCCCAGCTCCAGTTCCTGGCGAAATGGCCCAGAAATGAAATCTTAGAATAAAAGTTTTAACTCAATTAATTGTTAATACCTAGGAGTGACACTATATAATGCTTCCTTTTTCTTGGCAGGTCAAAGATGAAATTTGATTATGCTTTGAGGGTGTGGCTTGCCTCTTGCAATTCCCTACCAGTCTTTACCAATGAGTGCCGCATTACCTAGAGCAGCCTCAAGTGTCTTATTAACCATGGGAGGTGCACTTCCATAAATAGAGGGACAGTGGCTGGCCCTGAGAAAAGTCAGACCTGTTCTGCACCATGAAGAAGAAGCAACGTAATACAGAGGCAGCTCCACACTGTGAACTAAGTGAGTAGCCCGCGTGTGCTGAGCAGCCCTGGGCAGCTGCTCCACTGAGCAAGCAGGGTGGGAGGGTGACAAGAATGGCTCCAGCCTTTTTCTTTTCCAGGTGCAGCAGAGGCACCCAAGGCACGGTGCTGTCCAGAGGGACTTTGTCAAGCCTTTCTAAAATTCCAGATTTGCTGTAGAGTGATTCTCAAAACTAATTTGTGCATTTTCTTTCTTCTCCAGGAGACTTTCCGTTTGGGAAGGAGCCTGAGCAAGGAAGTGGATGATGTTTGACCCCGTTTTGGTTTTGCTTGCATGCTTTTGGTCCCTGAGGGTTTTTTTTTTTTTTTTTTTTACTTTATGCTCTCGGTGTGATTTTCTATGTAGTTCAGTTTCCTTTTTCTCTCATCTAAGACTCTTTTGGTAACTAAGATTTTTTTTCCTAGCTTTTTTTTTTCATGAAGGAAGGAGGTTATGGGGGAGTCTAAGATTATTTTTAGTAGATATTAACGACACTGTAGAAAGTCAGGGTGATTTGTTAGGCCATTTATTGTGCCCTGTTCACCAGTCAGGTACAGTGAATTGAGGGTCAGGTTGAGGGCTGAGCCTCGCTGAGAGTTTGAAGTAAAACACCTGATGTGGTCGGACTGGCTGTACTGGCCGAAGCTTCTCGGTTCCTCCGGCGTGGGTTGATGTTGGTGGAGCAACAGATACTATGATGGCGCTCTCGGATGGAAAAGGAAATTGTGCTGTCGGGTGGCCAAACTTTATTATAGGGTGGAGCTGTACCTGGTAGAGTCACGTCTCCAGAAGAAAGGAGGCTGGTTGTCAGTAACTAACAGGAAGCGGTGAGTGCAGTGCGAAATATTAGGAATTTTGTCTCCCGGTTGCTCGCAGAACTGAGCTCGCAAGTTGGAGAAGCACCTTTGGGATCCGCCAGATCTGAAGCGCGGCTCCTGCCCCCTAGGTTCTGCCCTCTCGCAGGCCCCGCCCCTGACCCCGCCCCATCCGAGCACAGGATGGGCGGGGCCTTGGTACTTGCAGCGCTGCCACGCTCCCTGATAACCGCAGAGAGCCTGCCAATAAGGATGTACGGCCCCCGTCCTGTCGGCCAATCAGAGGAGGGCAGGGGCTTGGCTTGCCGGCGCCCGCTCGCGGGTTATGGAGTCTCAGACGGCAGGACTGCGTGTCAGATGGTTCCGGAGTCCGTGAGGCCGGGGACAGGCGAGGTCAGCGGTCACTGTGTTCCGCTCGCAGTGGGCGAAAGGGGTGCGGGGCGGCTCGGGCCGGCTTGGGGCCAGTGTGGGCTCGGGGCCCGTTGTGGGGCTCCGCGGAGCGGGGCGGAGCTGGAGGGCCCGAGGCGCCGGGTGCGAGTCCAGGGAGCCGGTGGAGCCGCTTTATTCAAAGAAGACGGAGTGGAAGGCGCTGGGAACAGGGGGCGGTGGGTGAGCTCTAGGGCCGCCGGCCTCGGGTCTTTCCCATAGCGGCCTAGGAAAAATGGCCCAGCCCGGCCTGGATCACTCAGGACCCACGGTCCAGGGTGCGCAGCCCTGCTGTGAAGCCGGCACCGAACAAAGTCTCGCGCCAACCTTTTCACGTCGGCCGCGCCCCAAGGCGAATCCCTTTTCTCCCGCCACCTCTGCACCAAAACACTCTTGCAAGTCCCAGTTGCCCCCCGAGAGCGTCTTTGAGGGAAAGGGCCAGAGCAGGCCAGTGTTTCTGTGTAGCTACCATGTCCTTCAGGAGAGGGTCTTTGTGTAGGGTCACTTTGAATACGTCGTGTAAGTAGGGTACGTTTCCCCCATCTTTGAGTTTTATATGTCCCTACTTTTAAAGCTTTCGCGTGAACTTTTTAGATATCCCACCTTTGCATTCCTTACGTTTTCGGTTCTTTGAATTCCCTACCTTATACATCAGGATATTGCAAGAACGTCGTTAGGGAAGAAGTTGAAGAACCCGGGACTGAGTTTCTTCCGTGTACAGTGAGGATACAGTATTCTCATATTGACCGTGCTTTCAAAGGAGTATTGTGAGTTACAGGATGTGACATCTCTGAAGTGGAAAGCAAAAAGCAAACACGTGGAAGGAGAACGGGGCTTCTAGGAACTTGTGCTGCCCATGATTTGAGTGAATGGTGGTGAAACCCAGGCGAGCTTCTTGATTTCTGTGGAGTCGTGGCCAGTGCGCATCACTTCTTGGCTCTGTGCAAGTGGCTTGGCCTCTGTGTTCTTTGTTCTGCATGTAAAAAGTGGGAATGGGTGACAGCAGGCTTCTAAGGCTGTTGGTGAGTTTTAAATTAGTTAAATGACAGAGTAGAATAGTTGCCTGCATGTAATAGTTCCTTCCCGTAGAAATTGAGAGCTGCAGGATTATTACCTTGTTCCTTATTCCTTAGTCTATTGCCAGCGAGCCTTTAGGCCTGTGTCTCCTCTGCATCATTAACTTGATCTGAAGTATGGTGCAATTACACGTGCCTCGGGGCTTTCTGCTGAGTGTTTTATTCAATAAAGCTGAAAGGTACCCTCATGCTCAGTCACTCACTGTGAGCTGTGTCGTTAAGTGAAACGTGAGAAGCTGTCTTTTTTCATTGGATGACACTTCATTTCCAGTCTTGCTTGTCTTGGGCAGTTTATTTTGGGCACAAAAGTGCCAAAAGGCTGTGATTGCAGCATAGTTGATTTCTCATGTTTCCGGAAGGAGCAGCCTTGGGACTCAGAAGGGGAATTTCTGAGCTGCCTGGCAATTCTTCTTGAAGAAAAGGAAGCTTGCTAGGATTCTAGTGTCACCTGCTGTTAGGAAATCAGGGTGGTCTCTGGCCCCCAGCTTCTGTGCTACATTGGTTCATTTTTGACTCAGAGAAGCAAAGAGTAAAGAAAGGTAACCACAAAGTGCATACTTGGTGCTGTTCTGGTCAGCACTAAGAGGTTGGGTGCCTGCTGCTGAATCACATCCCTTCTCTCCTGTCTCCTCACCTGGCGCCTGGAGACAGTTGTCTTCCCATGGGCGTAAGAATCCCCTTTCTCTTGGTGCCCCCTTCCTGATTCCATGGAAGACTATTTGTCTTCTGGTTCTTCCTTTCCACAGAAGGTGCTGCGGTATGGTTAGGAACTAATCACAAAATAAGAAAGTGAATTTCTGAAAGAGAGCACTGCCTGCTGCCATAGCGTGCCAGGCAGATTTGGCTCCAGTACAGACGGTGTAAGTTTAGTTATTTAGCATTGGACTAACACAGTGTAACAGTTGTTTAGGTTCAAAAATTGGATATTGGCATGAGGAGAGCAGAGGAAGGTGTTTTTGAAAGCTGTCTATGGTGTGTGCTTGAATGAGGAGGCAAGGAGTGATGCTGTGTTGAGTGTTTGAGGCAGAAGAACGCTGCGGCATAATATTGTCATTAGTATCGTCTGTGTGGTTTGAAAAATATGTTTTGAAAAAGAAGTCCAGGACATGTGAATGGGAAGAATATATGGAGTTAGAAGACCTAGGCCAGTGATGACGAACCTTGTAGAGTGTCTCTGATACAAACAGCCTGGCACGGCACACAGGTTCACTCCCCCTGACCTGGACTCTTGTCTTGTTCACCAAGTACCATTTTAAAATTATTTTATTTTCTTATTTTTTGGTACTAGTGGTTAAACCTACAGTCCTCACATTGTGCTGCACCCAAGCCCTTTAAAATTTTTTTTGGTTTGAGACAAAGTTGCAGAGTTCCAGGTTGGGTTGGTATATGTGATTTTCTTAACTCAGACTTGGAGGGTGCTGGGATTCCAGCGTTCCTTTCCATGCTCCACTTTTGGGTGTTTGTTTAAATATTGAGTCTTACTTTATTGCCCAGGTTACATAAATGTATCCTTCAGGTAGTCTGAAGAGTAAAAGCATACATGTACTATAAAGTATATTTTTTCAAAAAAGAAAAATGTATATAATGAAATCAGAATGGAATATAAAAGTTGGCCAGAAGCCGGGCGTGGTGGCGCATGCTTGTAATCCCAGCACTCGGGAGGCTGAGGCAGGAGGATTGTTGTGAGTTCAAGACCAGCCTGAGCTACAAAGTGAGCTTAAAGCCAGCCTGAACTGCATAGCGAGACCCTGTCTCAAAAAAAAAAGACAAAAAAAAAAAAAAAAAAAAAAAAAAAAAAAAAAAAGTTGGCCAGAAATGACAAATATATATTTATTATGTAACTCCTAACTCCTTTCCTCCTTAAGGTCAGAGTGATTTAATTTTTTAGTATTAGGACCAAAGTTTCCAGACATAGATTTGAAAGTTAAGGTTTTCCCTCTTGTTCTCCTGCTTCCTGCTGGTAGATAGGTCATGTGTGAGGTTCTTGTTTGTTCATTTTGGTCTCATCTCTAGTAACTTGATACTTTTTAAAACTCCTTAATAAAAGGAGAAGGCTACAAGTTAATTATTAAATACTAGGTTCCAAAGAGCAGAAGGATGCATATATGAAACCAGAAAATCTAGTACAATAATTATGTTTTTACATATAGTTTTTCTTTAAGAAACTTAGAGAAAAAACCTGGACCCTTGTCTTATTCACCAAGTACCATTTTAAAATTTTTTTATTTTCTTATTTTTTGGTACTGGAGATTAAACCTACAGTACTGTCATTGTGCTGCACCCAAACCCTTTAAAAATTTAGGAAAACTAAATTTTAGGAGCCAATATATGTCATTAGACAAATGGATTGAAGGTAATCCAATGGAACTCTTCCTGTTTGCCACAGGAAAGATATGTAAGGGAAAAATAAAGAAATAAGTTATATCATGTACAGATATAAGTTCTCTATGATGAATGTGATAATGTATATCTAAAAGGTAATAATAAAATCTTTTCTTTCTTTTTTTTTTTTTTTTTTTTGGCAGAACCGGGGATTGAACTCCTCAGACCCTTGTGCTTGTCAGGGAAGCACTTATCCCATTGAACCATCTCCCTGGCCCCCAATAATAAAATCTGATTGGAGAAAAAAATGTTAAATTTTTATTAGTACATGTTTTATAGAACATGATGATTATATTCATTGTAAGGAGTTGGTACATGTGCATAACACATCTTAATTTTTTTTGTCCCCTTTTTTCCCCTTCATCTGTTAGATCCCTTCCCATTTGAAAAAAAAAAAAAAAATCTGAAGCAAAAAAATTGGTAGAGACATTTTTTGGAGCGCTACCACAGATCCAGGCCCTAGGATAACCTAAGCAAGTGTTTCATCCCTGAGCTACATCTCCAGCCTGGCATAGACATTTTAAATAGATTTTCTTTTCTAGTAGACAGGGGTGTTTGAAATTGTCCACAGAGCTTGGATTGTATTCTGGAACAGACGTGTCAGGCTGAGAGTCTGCATTTGTCTCCCAAGGTAAAACACAGTGCTGTAAAGTTCTTGTTACAAGAAGTTTTCAGTAAGCCCCTAAGGATGACAGTTAGAGGAACAAAGACCATGGTATAGGTGCTGGAAGTAAGCCTTGAGTGACCCTGACACATAAGCAGTCAGGTGTGGGGCTGGCTAAGCCTCAGTTGCACTGAGCAGACAAAAAGAACAGTTCTGTGTAGTGGTAGGAGACCTTTCCATCCTGAAGTCTCTGTTTGGTGAATGATATTGTTGTCTAAAAGATCAGTACTTCTTGACAGCCTGGCCACATTTCTCTATTTTCTTATCACCTTTGACACCAGGCAGGGCCAGGGAGATGGCTCAGTGGAATAAGCACTTCTCTGACACCAGGCAGCTGGCTTCATTGTCAACCGGACTCTTCCTCCCACTTCTTACCCCCTTGCTTGTCTTTTTGCTTCTTAACATTCTCTCTGTCTGTTTCTGTTGCTGTCTGTCTCTCTCCTCACCTTTGTCCCTTTCTCTTTCCTCTTTCCTTATCTTTACATGGTTTCAAATGTCAGGTTTTTTTCTCTTTGAACCTCAATCTCCAAAGTCTGACTAAAGTGAAAGCCAGCAAACTTGGTGTTGAGTTGAAATTGTGCTTCTCTGTTAAACCATGTAAAATGTCTCCAGTTCTGAGATTAGATAGAGATAGCTCTGATTCCTGTCAAGAATACTGCAACACTGATGTGGGTTAGATCTGCGTGTGTTGTGTAGCTTTCAGTTAAAGACATGCTAATATTAGCTACTTTGAGTGGGTAAGAGTTGAAGGCCTTTTCCTTAAAAGGCCTTACTAGGTTGTTTCTTTCTTCTGCCATGAGATAGATATAGTCAGTCTTTAACCCATCCCTTTTTCATCATATCGCTGAATCTACTTGAATATTTTAAAGGTTTCCTTGATTCTCATTGGTTCAAATGACAGGAGCCTACCTTGATGAAAAACATCTTACCCAGTATATGTGTTGGATTAATAGTGATGCTGTGGTAGGCCTATCAGGTATGTTAACCTGAAAGTAGACCTTTAAGAAGGTTTGTCAGGATCTGGAAATCTTTGCATTTTTTAAGACAAATGAATGTTTTAAAAAACTCAATTCCTCATTCTCTACTAACGTCTCTATCACTTCTTACAGCCTTGACCCATGTGCATCTGGCAGTTTGCATCTTATCATGAGCTTGTCTCTGGCACCAGTGTCTGGCAAAAGCCTCAGGGGGAAGAGGAGGCTGTCATTCAGTTTTAATCATGTCTGTTACATCTGTACAAACTTTTTGGGGAGTTGCTTTGCTTTGGGGGGTGGTTTCTTTCTTTTTTTTTCTTTTTGGTTGCTTTTAAGAAAGTTATTTTCCTATTTAACGCTGTCTTGATTTTATTTTAGTGGGAGAAGTAAGAGAAATAAGGGAATAGGCTAAAGGACTATGTTACAAATATTGTCTAAACCTGATTAATTTTACGGAGTCTGTGTCAGCTCTAACTTCTTTTTTTTTTTGCGGAACCGGAGATTGAACTCAGGCCCATGTGCTTGCCAGGGAAGCGCTTATTCCACTGAGCCATCTCCCCAGCCCAGCTCTAAGATTTTTGAAGTGAATTTAAGTGCCATTGGTATCTATGGAGGATTTTTATAAGAAAACACATTTTTAAAAACAGACTATTTTTTAACCATGGGAAGGTGTTTAAGTTGTATGTGTTTTAATATTTGGTGTTCCGATGTTCATGGGGGTGATTATTAAAACATGTTTTGAGTTGTCCAATTTGTTTCTTAGAGGTTCTTCTAAATCCTAAGAAGAAACAAGATATTAGACTCTGTTATAGCTAGTGTATGTTTTTTAGGGAACTTAATTTTCCTAGAATTTTAAACTTGCAGGAGAGTTTCAAGAATCATAGGTGTTTTCAAGACCGCATGTGAGGAGTAAGATGGTGGTAGAGAGCAGGGTACCTAAGGGAAGCCAAGGGAAGGGCTACTGAGACCACAATAATGAGCGAGGAAATGCTTCCCTGAAAAGGCCTCCATTCTTTGAATTCAGGTGAAACTCTGAAATGATGACTTTCAAAAATATAAAAATAAAAAAGCACTTCTGACCTTTTGGGGGCCTGCCCATTAGCTCAGTTGTTTAAGTGACTGCTTGATCAAAGCAATTAGGATGCTATGGTTCGATCCCCAGATCTCAGGCCTTAGCAGACCTTCCCTAAGGTTTCCTGAGCCAGCCAAAAAAAACACTTCTGAAATCATGACTTTGTTTTTCTGGGGTTTTTTAATTATTCATTCATTCATTTGGTACAGGATCTCCCTACGTAGCTCAGACTTGTGATCCTCCTGTCTCAGCCTCCTCAGTGCTGGGATTACAGGTGTGCATCGTCACTCCTGATTTTGGTGGTCAGCACAGCATATAATCCCAGGGATCTAACTGTCATTGTTGCACTTGCCAGGCAGGCGCTTAGACCTCCGTGGTATCTTCCCAGCCTCTGAAATTATGATTTTGTAATTGTACTGACTATCTAGACTCTGAGACAAACTATCCGGTGCGCTAAAGGCAGTAAGTGCTGCCCAATAGCTGCACACCTTTGGTTATACATTGCGGGGGTGTTACTAGAGAGCATGCAGCAGAACATCCCTACAGTGTTTGAGAAAATCCACCTGAGTTTTAATTAAAAAAACAAATCAAAACATTAGGGGTTAAGGATGAGGCTCATTAAGTATATGCTTAGTGTGCAGCGGGCCCTCGGTTTGATGCTTACCACCCAAAAAAATAAATCAATACTTGTATTTGTGTGTGTGTGTGTGTGTGTGTGTGTGTGTTTACTTTCTTCCCTTTTTTTCTTTTTGAGGCAAGGTTGTGCTGTGTTCTTGCTGCCCTTAAATTCCTTCATTCTGATGAGTAATGATTCCTTTTATGCACACCACCACACTGGGTTTAAACTTTTTCTAAAAGTATAACAAGGGCCGGGCGTGGTGGCGCATGCCTGTAATCCCAGCACTCGGGAGGTTGAGGCAGGAGGATTGTTGTGAGTTCGAGACCAGCCTGAGCTACAAAGTGAGCTTAAGGCCAGCCTGAACTGCATAGTGAGACCCTGTCTCAAAAAGACAAAAAAAAAAAAAAAAAAAAAAAAAAAAAAAAAAAAAAAAAAAAAAAAAAAAAAAAAAAAAAA